>JAYDZE010013010.1:0-10265 GCA_034509125.1 Monilaria moniliformis
AATCCAACGGTTAATTTTCGGTCTTAGTTATGCATTAATATAGAGTTCGGATATGAATGCAACTCTATATATATATAAATATATATTAAATATATTTAATAGTATTAATAAGTATTTATAATATAAAAGTTATTTCTAATATTATACAATTTCGGTATGAAACGGTATTCTGGTATGACGGTATGTCGTACCGAAAATCGGTATACCGTAATTCAAGGTATGACGGTATTAAATTGACACAACTTGGGCCTCTATGATCATCTTCTCCAATGGGCCTCTTGAACATTTCTTGAGCCCAAC
Source organism: Monilaria moniliformis (assembly GCA_034509125.1). Taxonomy (NCBI): domain Eukaryota; kingdom Viridiplantae; phylum Streptophyta; class Magnoliopsida; order Caryophyllales; family Aizoaceae; genus Monilaria; species Monilaria moniliformis. The sequence goes on from JAYDZE010013010.1 coordinate 301, forward strand.
CTTCTTGGATTTATTCATGCAATGCATCCTTGAACTTCTTTGATTGAGCTCTTGTGATTGGTCCAACAAGAACTTTAACTGGGTCTTGAAATATCGACTCTTGGGCCGCATCAAACGATGTCGTTTTGATTAGTATAGTGCCACGTCGACACCATGTCAATTTTAATTAGGGCAGAAATACAAATTGCAAAAAAAAATATAATAACATTTAAATTAATATATATATATATATATTAACAAGTATCAAAATTCGTATCTAAAACTAAAAATGCGGCTAAAGTTATGATTTAGATGATAATACTCATATATTTTGTTCTACTTAATCTAATATTACAAGAAACACCTAATTATATACATAAAATACACCTATATATACAGAAACGGAGAAAGTTAGTTAATGTCGTTCGACAAATAATATCACTAGGTGGTGTTAAGCATTATTGATTAGATATCTCTGACTTTTTTCTTTCCTTTTTTCTTTCTTTAATAATTATCAAAAATGATTTTTCATTTATGCATGATCACTTATATCCACATATAATAATTAAAAGAGATTCGTTTTATTATCTAAAGTATGCATTATTAATTTAATAACATTGACAATATTGAAGTTTATGAATTTTAATAATATTACCATTTATTCAATCAATTAGACTATCGTAAGAAAATTAAAATTAAAGAAAACGTATTATGACTCATATTCGAAGACGAAGATTATAGAATATCAATAAAAAAATATAAATAAATTATTAATATAAGTTTGAATTCAAAATCCGTGACAGTGGGTTTTGCATTAGGATGTTTTGTGTTGGTGTTTTCTTATACGTTTTTCATCTTTAGACTTTATGGATATGGCGACGCGTATTCGACATGCATGTGACAGCTGAAATTAGCCCCAAGTATTAGTATTATTTTCTTTGAGAAAAAAAATATCTACGCAACTTACAAAGCAATATGTGCCGAAATATAATCCTACTAATTTGAATACAGAAATAAATAAATATATAGGGATGTATTAGGGTCAAACCATGACCCTAGTGCATAACTAAGACCAATTAATGATCATCAGATCATGAACTAGACGGCCAAGATGTACTGACGGCGTATATCATCATACAGTTACGTTTATGTCATTATAAGGAAGGGCAGATTAGTGAAAAGCCAAAAAATGTCTGCGTAGTAATTAAGATATGTTGCGTGTAATCAGGAGAACAGATCATGGGGGATTCTCAAGCTACATCATCACCGCGTATTTTTAGTGATCAAAGCACTTTCATTTCAAAATCTTTTCGTCTTCCCTCCACGAATTTTTGACGGAAATACAAGAAAGAAGACGTTTCATTTTCATTCTCACAAGAGCCATATCATTGCATATAATGTTGCATATTATTACAATTGTTACAATTGTTATAATAGTGCATTATGTCCAAATTATTTGGGGCATGTTTCGAAAATCATTATAGGTCTGAAACGAACATCATCATGCAGAATATTATATATAATCACAATTATTGAAATCTGGAATATAAGTATCTACAAAATAAATCTCAATATTAATTCAATACATCGAACAATTTGAGTGTAGTATCATTATATAACAAACCCATAATCATTATAGAGTGTAGTTCATATCATCGTTAAAAATTGCTGATGAACAAAGAAAGATTGTGGACACTAATCCAAATAAAATGCACATGAGGAATTACAAAGATATAATTAAATCTACACAAAATCTACCAAAAATAAAAATTCCTAATTAAATCACGTTTTCCTTAATTGTAGGATACATGTATAACCACCTAAATAATTGTAATATCACATCCCATAAAAATAGGGATCACATAAAAGGGGCCGATTTTTTAGTTGACTAAAATACCCTTTTTATTAAAAGTTAAATAAATATAAATGACACGTGTCATTATTTCATCCATCAGATCTTCAAAATCAACGGTTTTAATTCAGTCTCTGTTCTGCAATACAAATAGTTCTGATTTGATTACTCCTATATATATATATATATATATATATAAAATTATGATAGTAAGTTATTACATTGTTATATAATACAAAATCACATTAAATGAATAACTATGTTATATAATAAGTCTCTATGTAATGTAGTAATCAATATTATATTAAATTTATAACTATTAAGATATTAACCGTAAATGAGATCCTTTGTCCCATTATTTTCTGTATCTCACAATGTCCATTAATAATTTCACTATATTAATAAAATTTGTTATAAAATAAAATTTTTTTTATCACCTAATACATTTATAATTAATATTTATAACAAAAAATTAGAATTTTAAAAAATTATATATCATAATTTTGGAATATTTTAATTAAAAATTATTATTCCAAAAATATGATATATGATTTTTAAAATTTTATTTTTTTGTTATCAATATGATTTTCCTCATTCATAAAAAATTGTCACATTATGGACAATACGAGTTTTAATAAAATGATTGGTGGTGTGTGAGTATAGTAAGTCCTATTTTATATGTGGTGAATTGTAGGAGTCCTACTATTATAAATGTAAAGTGGAAAAAAATTCATGGACAAAAGGAAAATTATAACAACTTTTTCGTGAATGAAAAATTTGATTTATTATATAATAATAAATATTATTTCAAAATAATAAAATTATTAAAAATTATGGAAAAGATGAAAAGTTTGTACGGTACATTTTTTTCACACTTGGACCGGATACCGAGTTCTTGTTTTTTAGGCGAGACCGGGCGGATACCCGAGTTATTGCATAAAAATGTTTTAATAATAAAGTTGGAAAAATCTTTTGCTAGGGTTTTATTAGGGCTTTATCCCCATGCGCTCTAAGCTTCATAGTTGACAGTTGCAGTCACCCTGTTTCCCTCTACGTCTCTCTTCTACGGCGGCGCATATAACGGTAAGCTTGTTTCTTCCTCCACCGATCATCGTTCAGCTTACTCTGTTAATGTTTCAAGTTTCATTCCGCTGGAGGGTGAATCTCCAAGGTGAAAACAACAGTATTTGGCATGGTGCTTAAGGAAGACAGAGCAAAGAGCTCTATAATTGGTTGAGGGTCAATTTTGCTCTTTATTAGTTTAGTCGTTCGAATTTCGAATTAAGATTGAGCTCTAATTGTAAATAAATTCATCGATACACTGCTGTACAAAGCTGATACGTAACTCTTTTCCTGAGTTGCTATTAATTTTCGGTTTCTCGATTCAGGTGTTCATTCTTGTCGTAGGTGTTGTGTAGAGATGGGGTTTTTCTTGTTTGTATTAGTATAACTTGTTTTTGGCCAATGATAAAATATGGGGGATTGGTGCAATATATCAAATTCTTGGGAAATAGGTTATTCCACCTTGATTTTTTCTGAATTTCATGACATTAGAGGCAAGTAGGTAATGTTTGCTCATTAGATCTTTGAAAGTTGCTGAGAGATACTATGTTTGTGGTATCTTAAAATAATTGAAAATATTCTGGCTTTCTATGTGAAGTTTTAGTTGTTGGTGCTGTTTTTTTTTTTTTTTTTTTTTTTTTTTTTTTTTTTGTTATTTTTTTTTTTTTTTTTTTTTTTTTTTTTTTTTTTTTTTTTTTTCCAGTTCTTATGCTTGTCACCATGTGCGTGTCTTTTTAGAGATCTTGACAGGATTGAATTTTGGTTGCTATCTAACAGGCCGTTTTTCACCAAGAAAAAACAATGAAGCAGAATAATCAACTATTGAACAGTACTGGATCGGATATGGAAGATGACGATCCTGTTGTTTCTGAGTCTGAGTCGGACGATGATGGGGATGTGAGGTTAAGCGAGCCTGCAAAGACTGCTGTATACAACAAAGCTGGCTTGCTTGATAAACTCGGAGATATCTGCTGGCCCGAAAGGGTGGACTGGATACACAAGTTGTCGCTTGATATTGATCAAGATCACGAGGTGAGTGTGAATGATGATCTCAATAGGGAGCTAGCTTTCTACACACAGGCACTCGAAGGGGCAAGGCAGGCGTTTACGAAGTTCCAGTCTAAGGAGGTGGACCTGCCTTTCCTCAGGCCATCCGACTACTACGCTGAAATGGTTAAATCTGATACACACATGGAGAAAGTGAAGAGTCGTCTCTTGGCGGAGAAGAGAAAGATGGAGGAAGCTGAGGAGAGAAGGAAGGCAAGGGACAACAAGAAGTTAGCCAAGGAGATACAGGTGCAGAAGCAGAAGGAGAGGGCTAAACAAAAGAAGGACGACATAGAATCTGTCAAGAACTGGAGGAAGCAGAGGAAGCAGAGTGGTTTTGCTGCAGATGATAAAGATGGTGACCTGAGCTTAGCTTTTGAAGACGGCAAAGCATTTCAGAGGTCGAATAAGAAGAGGCCAGGAGTCGCTCCTGGAGATCGTTCTGGAGGTAAGGCGAAACAAGACGGTGGGAAGTGGAAGAAGGGATCTGATAAAAAGATGAAGGGCAGAGAACGCAAGGACTCCAAATATGGATTTGGAGGGAGGAAAGGAATGAAAAAGCAGAACACGGCTGAGACCACGGAGGATTTCAGAGGTTATCGTCAAAGCAATAAGAAACAAAAAGTGAGATAAATGGGTTGGTTGTATTTGGCTATCTAGGTACTGTAATGATTCTGATGAATTCTTGTGGCTAGTTTAGCTTCTAATTTTTGTCTAAGACAGTTGAATGAATTCCTACTTTTTTGAAACAAGATTATACTTTTTTTGTTGTTGTGGCAATATGCAATGTTTGTTTGTTTTTTGTCTAGAGCAGCACTGTTATCTCTAATTTTTCTTTTTTTGTACATTTTCATTGGCAGCATGTTTGATCCAGACAAAAAAATAGATCCACTTATTCAAATATATTACATATATATTTTATATATATGAATTTTCAGATACACCCGCATCAATCAGGCAAGGGTAAATAAACACCATTTGTTTAATGGTAATTAGTAGGGGGCTATTCGAATATGAGTTCTAACCCTAAATTATCGGATTTCGGGCTAATCAAGTTAAAAAAGATTATGATTTTTTAAATTAATATATTAATTTTGATAATTATATATTTCTAACAAAGAAATACAATTTATAAATAAATGTCATTTCAACTTAAAACTAATATATATATTAAGAATATATATTTTTCATAAATGATTTATCGTTTTTTAAATTTTGAATCTATAACATATTATATTAAATATTATAGTAAAATATAAAAAAGTAAAATGGTGAATACAACTTTAGAATGTTGAATCAAAATGTATTTTGACATACCTTCGAAAAAAAAATCTTATTATACTAATAATAAAAAATTTGGAAAATTAAAGTAATGAAATTTGAAAACTAAATATTGAGAACTCGCATAGACCGGGCTATATTCGGGTCAATCCTATCGGATTGTGGGCTATTCAATTTAGATTTATTTGATAAACTTTTCGAGTTATATTTTTTAGCCCTACTCCTATTAGATTAATTGGATCAATCCATAGATTTGGGGGCTAAATTGACATCCTTAGTAATTAGCCAAACAAAAAACTCAACTTCGGCCAAATTATTTATATTTCGTTAGATATATGCACATATACTAGTTCTGTAAATTTTCATTTTACTAATATATACCAGAAAAGAAAAGTACTTCGTGTATCGTGTATGCAAATTTTTAATAATTTATTTGCTAGTTTCTAGAGATTTATTAAATATAAGTAAATCATTTAATTAGTGCTATTTTAACAACGGCCTCACTAACTTGTAAAGTGTATAATTAAAGTAATTTCCTTCTTATGATATTGAGGTATTTAATAATACTAATACTAATAATTTCAATAATAAGTAGAATTCAAATAAGCTCCAACTGTGGCGGCTGCGTCGGAGTATTAAAGACGAAAGCTCCGCCGCCCATTTTCTTAAGCAGATGGTCGCGATCGAAGGTTTCTCCGACGGAGCAAAGGTGTATCTTATTGTTCGTGAATTCTGGAGAGGATTGAATTCGATGCACCACCCCCATTTCGCACGCGCCGCTGCACATCATCTAACGTTGGCGTTGATGTTTCTAAACTAAAAGCCGCGCGATTAGAGAACCATGAACCCTAGAATTACGCATTCTCAATGTTTCATCCGTCATCATCGCGCCGGCTATTCTGCACCTGCATTTCGGCAGACGCGAGTTTTAGTTATCTCGCCAATGCCGCAGTTCTACGCTCAAACTCAGCTCAAGGCCGTTTGTTCGCTTTCCTTGACGACCAAAAGCAAAAACAAGTGCGAGCCGAGAACCATGACCGAATGGCTGGAAATGCTGGAAATCCATTTGAAATACACGAATCTTCAATATCGCACAAGTACGAGCTTTTGATTGAGAAGTACCGATTTTCTCGATCTGATCTCGAAGCAAAGCAGTTCCACTCGGATGTAATCAAGAATGGGTTTGTTGGTGATCTGTTTATGGGAAATACGCTCATCAATGCTTATGCTAGGAGCGGGGATATGTGGTCTGCTGATGCAGTGTTCGATGAAATGCCTGATAGAAATTCCGTGACATGGTCGTGTTTGATTTCTGGATACACTCATAGTGAAAGTTTTAAAGAGGCTTTAGCTGCATTTAGAAGAATGGTATCAGCAGGCTTTACTCCAAACCATTATGCACTCGGGAGTGCTCTGAGGGCTTGTCAGAGATTGGGAGGTGAGGGGTTGAAATATGGGTTGCAAATCCATGGTTTAGTTTCCAAAACTCGTTATGCGTTTGATGTAGTTGTGTGCAATGTCTTGATCTCTATGTATGGGAATTGCATTGCCGGTTCCATTGGTAGTGATTATGCTCGCCGAGTTTTTGAGGGGATAGCAAGTAGGAATTCTGTATCGTGGAACTCCATGATATCAGTTTACTCTCAGAGAGGAGATGTTGATTCTGCTTTCGGTCTTTTCACTAATATGCAAAAGGAGGGTTCGGGGTTTGGTTTTAGGCCTACTGAATACACATTTGGCAGCTTAATAACCGTTGCATCCGAGTCCGTTAGTACCGGCAAAGGTTCCTTGTTGCTAAAGCAGTTGCTGGCAAAGATTCAGATGTCTGGACTTTTAGAAGATTTATACGTGGGTAGTGCTCTAGTGAATGCTTTTGCGAGGACTGGTGTTGTTGGTACTGCCAAGAGCATATTCCAGCATATGGTTACAAGGAATGCAGTTTCCTGGAACGGCTTGATGGCTGGGTTGGTGAAGCTTAAGCGAGGAGAAGAAGCTGTTGAGGTATTCTTGGAAACAAGGGATCTGGTTAGGCTAAATTCTGATAGCTATGTTCTTCTTTTGAGCGCCTTTGGTGAGTTCTCGTGTGAAGAAATAGGAAGAAGGAAAGGGAAGGAGGTGCACGGGTATCTCACGCGAACTGGGATGATCAATTCAAGTACTTCTGTTGGAAATAGTTTGATTAACATGTATGCAAAGTGTGGTGCTATTGAAGATGCTTGTTCTGTTTTTAACTTGATGTTTGATAAAGATTCAGTTTCGTGGAGTTCCATGATCTCTGGGTTTGACCAAAACGAGTGTTTTCAAGATGCAATATTGAGCTTTCACACAATGAAGAGAATCGGACTTATCCCTTCAAATTTCACGTTGATCAGCACGTTGAGTTCATGCAGTAGTCTAGGTTGGATGATTATGGGAGAGCAAATACACTCGGAAGCAGTAAAATTGGGACTCAATTTGGATGTTTCGGTATCAAACACCCTTCTTTCACTATATGCTGATACGGGTTGTATCTCTGAGTGCAGGAAGCTGTTCTCGTTCATGCATGATCACGATCAGGTGTCATGGAATATCATTGTCAAGGCGTTTAGTGATTCTGAGGCATCAATCACTGAAGCAACTGGATATTTCAGAGACATGATGCGAGCTGGACGGAGCCCCAATAGTGTAACCTTCATAAACATTCTTGCAGCAGCTGCATCTCTTTCCTGCATCGAACTTGCACATCAGATACATGCCATGGTGTTAAAATGCCGCGTTATGGATGACAATGGCGTAATAAGTTCTCTGCTCACTTGCTATGGGAAGTGCAGAGAAATAAGTTACTGTGAAAGAATATTCTCAACAATGGCAGAGAAGGATGATGCCAGCTGGAACTCCATGATATCAGGATACATACACAATGAGCTTCTGACAGAGGCTATGCATTTAGTCTGGCTTATGTTGCATAACGGCCAGAAATTAGATCGCTTCACTTTTGCCACTGTTCTAAGCGCTTGTGCTTCGGTTGCAACGTTGGAGCATGGCATGGAGATCCACGCTTGTGCAGCACGAGCTTGCTTTGTCTCTGATGTGGTTATCGGGAGTGCACTAGTGGACATGTATGCTAAATGTGGGAGGATAGAGTACGCCTCAAGATTCTTCAAGCTGATGCCTCTCCGAAATGTGTACTCCTGGAACTCCATGATATCTGGCTATGCACGCCACGGTGATGGCCACAGAGCTCTGGAAATGTTCGCAAAGATGAAACTGGAAAACCAGCCACCGGATCACGTGACCTTTGTTGGTGTCCTATCAGCTTGCAGCCATGTCGGGCTAGTCGGTGAAGGCTATCACCATTTTGAATCGATGAAGAGAGAGCACAATCTTGAACCACGGATCGAGCACTTCTCATGTATGATAGATCTCCTCGGCAGAGCAGGCGAATTCGAGAAGCTGGAGAGCTTCATAAGCAGAATGCCGATAGAGCCTAATGTTCTCATATGGAGGACTGTTCTTGGTGCTTGCGGCCGAGCAAACGGGCGCCTGCTGGATTTAGGCAGAAGGGCTGCTGAGATGTTGAAGGCGTTGGAGCCTCAGAACGCTGTCAACTACGTGCTTCTTGCTAACATGTATGCCTCTACGCAGAAATGGGAGCGTGTTGCAGAGTCCCGGCAAGCAATAAAGGTGGCGGCAGCTAGGAAAGAAGCCGGCTGCAGTTGGGTCGCCATGAAAGATGGGATACACGTCTTCGTCTCCGGAGACAAGTCGCATCCCGACACGGATGCCATATATGAGAAGCTTGGTGAACTGCGTGAGAGAATGAAGGCGGCTGGATATGTGCCGCAGGTGAATTATGCTCTTTATGATCTTGAAGTGGAGAGCAAAGAGGAGATATTGAGTTATCACAGTGAGAGACTTGCAGTTGCTTTTGTTCTTACCCGCAAATCGGAGCTGCCGATAAGGATCATGAAGAATCTTCGAGTTTGTGGGGACTGTCATTCGGCATTCAAGTATGTATCGAAGATTGTGAGTAGGCAGATTGTGTTGCGTGACTCCAACAGATTTCATCATTTCATGGATGGTAAGTGTTCATGTAATGACTACTGGTGATGAGATTACCTTTTGGACAGTAAAACTTTGTGTTTTCCTTGCATTTACATCTATCAACTATCTCCTCGGGCCTCGGCTCCGAATAAGTATCTTATTTTAAAATTAGTTTCATCAAAGAATAAGTATCCTATTTCTAAAGCTATGTAAAAATGACATAAACGACCACAATAAAATATATTTATTTTCTCGGTATGCATTTTTTGACGTTTAGAGACACTTGTTCAGGAAAGAAAAGTCTTTTCAATCGTATGATTATTGAAAGAAAAAAAACAGGAATAGTAAAGGGTTTAGGTTAAAAATCAAAGCCCTAATAAAAATTGCGATCCAAAATAGGATCTTGAATCCAAGAAGAAACGATTATTTGTGTTCTGGCAAAAGTATCTGAAAAGATTAAAAAGAAAGATATGAAGTAGGGCCAGGACAAAAAAAGGGGAAGGTTTAGATCGACGACGCATTTAGGGGTGAGAATTCGATTTTCGGTTCGGTTTTTGTCCAAACCGAGCCGAACCAAATTATCCGAAAAAACGAACCCGAAAAATCAAAGTCCGAACTATGAAAATCGATCTGAACCGAAAAAACCAAAATTTCATAAAAATATCCAAAAAACTGAAAATCCGAAAATCCGAAATGTATATATATTTAATATATAAATATA
>JAYDZE010013021.1:0-10263 GCA_034509125.1 Monilaria moniliformis
ATAATCGGCTGATTTTGAAACTTGCGGGATTGACCAGAATTTGACCAAACTTTGTGGTTTTTCTGGCAATTTGCCCTTCTTTTTTTTTATCTATATTCCATATCAACCATTCGATTTCAGGTTAGAACATTATTTACCATATTTATACTAGTCAAATATGTAATTGATAAAAATATATATATACATATATATATATATAAGTGTATGTATATTATGAAATAAAATAATAATAGAAGAAACAAAAAGTAGTCGCCCCATGGACCATCTCAAGTCTAATTGTTCAACTAGAAAAGTGAAAACATTATTGTACTAGTTTATCCCCTCATGTAAATAAATAACACTAAGCAGACCACAATTCAGTTACAATGCTTTCATTTATTCTCTTAAGCTAACATCATATATAGGTTTTATCCTTTTCCTACTTATTTAATAAAAGTGGATGACTAGTTGCCACTTGGCCCACTTGGGCGTACCATTTTTTTTATTATTATTTTTTTGTTTTTTTGTAAAAGAACTCCAATTCTTTCTTTAATGTAATTTTCTTGTTCTAGTTTTATTTTATAAATCTCTTGTGCTCTAGTTTAATTATTTATTAGAATTTATTGTATCTAATAAGCGGATTCTTCTAGCATCTAATTTTAATTTTTCTACTTAATAATTGATTATTAAGATTTACAAATTCATATAATTTTAAAATTTCAATATTTAGTAATAAATATTAATTATGATCTTTATATTGTAATACTTTTATTATAGTAAACATTATAAAAGATAGATCTAATACTTAGACACGAGTGAGACATGGGACCAAACTGTTACTTTAAAATGGGTATCTTTTTTAAAACTTAAAAAAAATGTTTTCTAAATGATGATACTGATATAATATTAAAAACAAAACAAAATAAAATAATGAGAACAAGCTCGAATATTGGGATTTCAAGTAAAAATTCAACTCCACGTAGATCAAATTTAACCTCATTGCTAGCGTTTCATAGAAAATGACTTCCAACAATACTGGCATTTGATTAAGCAATCTGACCAACTCCTTATTTATTATTAATCAGATTTCGCTTTAGATTGAAATATTTATGATTATCATTTACAAAAGATTAATTAGAGCTATCAACACATCATACAAATACTTTTAACATGGAAGAGAGGCACCGACCAAAACTTAATTAATTAATTATTTTCTTTCGAATATTATTTATTTGATTAATACAAATGCTAGTTCTTGTCGTTGTAGCCTTTTTAAGTTTACAACAATAATCTAATTCGATGATTAACCTGACCTTTTTAAGAGAATTTAATTTTGTCATGATGTAATAGTTTAGTCGAATTGCAATCTTTTTATACCAAAAGAAAGTGGCAAAATTTTTATTTCTTGTGTTCAGTCGTTTATAAGGAAACAAAAAGTTGTTAGAGTGTAGGGATGCCCATGGTTCTGAAACCACCGGTTTCGATTCCAAATCGCTGGTTTTGGTTTAACCGATAAACGCCGGTTTCGATTGCGATTTAACCGGGCATCCCTATACAAAGGTTTGAATTTTCAATACCCAAAAATACTTAATCTTAAACATAAAAAAGAAAAAAAATTAGCTTTTATATAGAACATTTAAAATTCTCAGCACTAAATTCTTTAAACCAATAATTGCCATGATATCACTAATTCTTAATTATAATATATGTTTAAAACTAATATAAATATTAAAGATGGAAGCAACCCTCTGCTTTTTCAACTTTCATGTACAATTTGCATGGAGTAAAACTGAATGTATTGTATTACTTCCACGCATTTGAATTTTTGGAAATAAAACAATTTGATATGAGAAATATATGGATAGGCCATCTTACTATTATGTGATATTTCCACAAAGCACTGGACACATAATCAAGAAACATAGGAATTTATTATATTTTAAAAATATCGGCTCAATCATGTAAGAGTGGTTAAGTCCTAAATATTTAAGATTATCGTGTAATTAGAGAATAGGTGTCTCGAGTTATGTGGTCTAATCTTGTGGAGTGCAAGAGTTAACTAAACATGATTCCATCATCTTTGAATAGGTATAGCTCCTCAACAACTGGTTTCTCATTTTTATTAATGATTGTTTGTCAAATGGGAAAATGTTGGATTCGACAAGCAACGTTCCAAACCTACAAGTTCAAAGAATTTTATAGAGCCGACTTTGCTACCTTTCAAGCTTTGATTCTTATAATCAATTATATATATCCACATATATACTTACGGAGATGATTAAATTAAGCGGATAATCTTGAAGCTAAATATATTATGTTCGAATTTCACAAATTCTTTCTAGGTCGAACATGTTACATCTGATTTTTAAAATGTGATTTACAATTTTACATCTCCAATTCTATGGAAGTACTGTGGTTTTCAAATAATTGTACATACATGAGATGGGGATTATGTAAACCTAATTTTTCAACTGTGTCCATCGTGTATAGTTTGCAATCCATAGCACAAAAGTGGTATTTTATCTATGTACACCCCGAGTAGCGGCAACGTGCTACCCGCGCCATCAAATTATATCATATTTATCTATGATTGAGAGAACATAGAGTTTTGAATTTGAAAATAAAATATATCAAATGCATATAATTATGCTTTAATATCTGTGTTATAAGTTAATATACGTGGGAATTTTAATTTCTATGTGATAATAACTCATCATTGGATATATATGTATATATTAGTTTCGAGTACAATTCAAAAGAATCGGTAATACTATTCGGAAATATAAAATATTAATACGTAATTCTGAAACTATTCACGGTCGAGATTAGAAAATTTATATTATAATTTGAAAATATAATTCATAATAATATTACTAACTTTCATAAACATATAATTAAATATCTGCATATATTTTCAATAAATTATTATGTGGTATGATGAATTGTATAGTATATCATATACATAAATTCTGAAATATTAGAAAATATACTTATATAAGTTTATAATATTTAATTATTACATTTCAGAATAATATTGGTACAAAAGAAATGATTTATTCTATCCTTTAATTAGTAATTTTGAAAATTTATTAATATATCAATTAAACAAATTATTTTGAAATATAAAATAGCTAAGGTATATATATTCAATTAAAAGAGAGAACAGCACATGGAATTAGTCACTCGTGTAGTTGGGAAAAAGTGTGACGTCACCAGCAGTTGCGACTGACATCAGCTTGACCGTTTCCACCTAACGTAACTCTGAGTTATGGAACTTTTTCAAAAAAAAAAAAAAACTCTGATTTATGGAACAGTCTCTACTCGCCACGTGTCACAGATTTAGACTAACGTGGCACCACCTAATAGCGAGTGCATGTGCAATGATGTGCCGACATTTTCGACGAGTATCTACACGTCGCAAAAACCATAGGACGAGAATACTTGAAGCGATTATGTCGCGCCATTAGAGACGTATTCGATAATGAATACTTGAGAACGCCAACAACTGAAGACTGCCAAAGCCTGCTCTGTATGCATGAGACACAACACAACTTCCACGACATGCTTGGAATCATCGACCGTATACATTGGGAGTGGAAAAATTATTCAACTACATGGAGGGGGCGTATACCAGCGTGCACAATGGCTCTCATCAGACAATTGTGCTAGAAGCAGTCGTCGAGCACCGATTGTGGTCTTAACATGCTTTTTTTGGTTTTTTCGGATCCAACAATGATATCAATGTCTTCAACCACTCCACCATCTTCAATGAAGTGTTGAATGGCAGGGCGTCGGCGGTACGATTCACGGCATCAATCTGAGATGGTCGACATTCGTGAAGACGTTTTTATGTCAAACCAACCCCAAAAGAGGTCGTTTTGCTCAGAAACAAGAGTTCACGTGAAAGGATGTAGAACGAGCCTTCGGTGTTCTCCAAACGCCTCGTCGTCGTCAAAGGTCCGAGGTTTATGTGGGACAAAGACGTGCTAGCGGACATCATCTTGACGTGCATCATATTGCACAACATGATAGTCGATGATAAATGACAGGAGACCTTTGATTTTTTTCAACAAAGAAACGACCGGCACCTTGAGCTCCTCCATCGCAACCGAAAACTCAAATCGAGGTGCGCCCACTGCATCCCGGGTGTATCAACAACGCCGTGAGTCTACTCGCAATAAGAATGTCCATGGCTTACTCCAACAAGATCTAGTTGAAGAAATTTCGGTGAGCTTCAGTCATCTCGATGAAGAATAAGTCTAATTTTGTTTTATTTTAAAATAAGTCTAATTTTGTTTTATTTTAACTATAATTTTATTTTATTTTAATTATGTAATTTTCAATTTTAATAAAAATCATATTTTTAATTAACCATATGAAATAAGAAAGAATTAGAAATATGAGAAATGGAAAAAATGAACTGTAGTTGTGAAGTGTTTCTTAACGCTCAACGAATGTGAGTGTAGGAGCATAAAGTGTTTTTTTTTTTTTGTAAAATTAGCTTTTGAACCCATGAACTGTAGTTGTGAATTGCTATGCATAGGGCTTTACTACTATTGATGCCTTAATACCACACATAGTATAAGACTATTACTCTGATGTATATAATTATAAATTTTTCTATGAGTTGTATTTTGGTAGGAAATATATTTTCTAAATTTCGAATTCAAAATATCAAAAGGAAATTTTTTCTATAATTTGTCTTGATGATATAAGCTTTTGCATAATGATTTACATATAATATCGGACACTTGATGATATCATAAAAATAAACAAAAATTATTTAGCTTGGTAGGGACTCATGCTTTTTAAAACTTCCATTTATGTCGGCCAATACTCTGTGTACAAATTTACGACAATTATTTTGGTTTTCCAACTTATAGTCGATTTCTCGATAATGTTCTAACACGTTTTATAATTTTCATAATTATGTTATAAATGTGATATTGACTGCACCTAAAATTAGGTGACACACCATGTCTTATATATCTCTAACCCTAAAGCTTGATATTGCATTATGTTATGTCGTATTGCTAAATTGCTATAAGAAAAAGATTTTGAATTTTTTTTTCGTAATGCAATACATATAATAGGACTTCTTACATTTAAAACACATACATTTACTTATTGACTCAAAATTTAAAAACATATAGAAGTAGATTATAATTATGTATTATTGCCAACTATCCCCATTAGAACAAAATGGTGACGTGGAAGACGTAAGAATTTGCATCATTCTATTTTTGGCATGCCGTGCAGAAATTAATCTTGTCATTTTGATTTTATTTATTTTTTATTCACAGATACTATTCATAGGAAAATAATTAAAATATATTTTTGACTTCAGATGATTATATAGACGAAAATCTTGACTTGGTTCATTAAAATAATTGGATCTTTTAACGTAACTATGAACCAATAGCTAGTTATTTTTTTCATTAGTGCTTGAATTAAAATTTCTCCATCTAAAATAAATAACAACATTTTAATTTAACAAGTAAACTTACATTTGTCGGTTTTCGATCAAACTCAACATAACAAAAACGAACTAATCTTTTTAAAAAAATATGATTAAATGCATTAAAATATATAAATTTTATAATCATTCCTATTTTGCATATAAACTATAATCAAGTTTATACATAACTTTAAATTTTTCACAGGAAACACAGATTTTTCACTATTTTTCCCACGATTTATAGTCTTTGCAATTCACCTGCCATTATTATGTTTTTCTTATTAAATATTATTTTGGTAAAATAAGTGTAATTAAGCAATAGAGAATAAGGAATTGTTTGGTGTTAGCGGAGGGGAAGCAGGCTATGGCTAGTACACGCCCCACAACTAAGATTATTGTCCTCTTATTAGGAAACACAAATCGGGGAATGTGGCAACGCACGACGTTCCTCATCTTCCACACTTCCACTGTTTTTCTCTCTCTACTTTTTTTTTTCTAATTAATTTTACAACTTGCAAGTTGCAAACAAAGGTAAGAAAGTGAAAATTGCTTTCCAGAATCGAGAGGTCCACTTTGATTTCTCCAAATAAATAGTGTAGCTAGGTAAAAAAAAGATTAGGGGACAAGTTGAAAATCAAATATTTCAATAGAGAATCCAAACAATTAATTTCACAAAAATTTGTATGAAACAACGAATGATAGATTGAAGCATTAAGTTACGTCATATTATAAGTCAAATCTTTAGATTTAAGCTCATATCCGATTCAAAAGTTAATATTTTTTCTAGCAAAACAAAGAAAAATATAGAAATTTTTGCTCAGGCGAATTACGTTATTCATATTTGCATATAGCATTTTGCGCCCTAGGTGCTCATTTTGTGTGAGCTTTTAGTTTAATGGTTTTAATTTGTCGAGTACATTCGATCAGTTACATATTAATCGATATTCAATTACTTGGTTTGAGACCAAAATATAGCTCTAATTAATTAATGTGATACTATTGATTTCATTATGGGGTTATTTTCTTCCTTTCTATACTTAGGGCAGACTTGATAGCTTAGATAAGATATGAGAAAATAGTTAAATCATGATAGGATTTAAAGATAAAAAATAACTGTAGCAGCAATATAAAAATTTAGTATTGTTCTTTGATAGGTAAAATAATAAACAAGATAAAAATAAGTGTGATGTTTTATTAGTTAGAGTATATTATTGATAATATGTAAAATGATACTATTATCCTTATTTAAAATATGAATATATTTATTATATTTTGATAATGACAAATTATATAATTAAAATAAATTTGGCTAAATTAGTTAATCAGCAGTTAGTTTATTAAGCTAAATTAAGATTTATTAATTAATTTAGATAAGTTATTCATGATTAATAAATTAAGATTAATTAAGTAATTTAGAAAAAAATTAATGATAAGTTAATTAATGATGAATGAGAGATTAGAAGGGTCCTTCTCCAGCGATGGTGAAACGCAACGGATGGGAGTACGTAGAAACCATACAAGGTGGCCAAGTATGCCGGTAGCGGCAAACTAACCACAATCGGCGGTAGAAAATCAACCTAAAATGCCGCAACAAAATCAACCCAAAATCTAACAAACCAAAATCAACCCAAAATTGAACTAACCAAAATCAAACCAGAAACCAAAATCGAACCAAGAATTGAATACAAAGAGTGAATGAAAGTTTTACAGAACTAGCTCAGATTTACTGAAATGGTGTCACTGCCGTGCCTGCAAATCCAGTTGCAACGTCGTCGCTATCTGGGTTTGCCGTGGTTGCAAACCCAATTGCAACATCGTCGCCGTCTGGGTTTTCCGAGCCAAGCAACGGCGAGCAACCATCTCTTTCGAAGAGGAATTGAAGACAATCTTCGAAAAAATGCAGAAATCATCACAACACAACATAATCAAATCTAGGTCCTAATCGACAAAACACAGAAAATCATCAAGCCACAAACCCACATAACCTAAATCTAAGTCAAAATCGTGGACTTTTGACACCAACACCAAATTGGCCCAATCTCAGAAAAGACGACGACCATGGAACGACAAGCGATGGCGGACAAGAAGCGACCGACGACGTGGCCATGGATTGTCGTGGTCAGATCTAGAGTGAGAGAATCGCAGGAGAGAGTGGTCAGATATGGAGTGACGACGACCACCATCGCCGCACACCATCACTACCGTCGGTATCCATCGCCTCGTGTGTAAGAGAGAGGGAAAAATTGGTGGCAGCCGAATGAAATGGAAGGGTTAAGAAAGGAAGAAGATTTCTTATCATGGGTTACTGTTGGGGATGTTTGGTTGTCGCACCAATTTGGTGCGATAGATAATCGATGAATAATAGTGAAAAACAGACCAATTGACACGGGCCGGTGAGAAAACACGGGCCGAAAAGATAGACACTCTTTGCTACCAAACACCCATTATTAAAAGGAGATATAAAAACATTGTCTTGTCATATCTACCTTACCAAGCGGCTCCTCATCAATTTATATTATGTATTGTCATATCTACCTTACCAAGCGGCTCCTCATCAATTTATATTATGTAGCTAAGAGTTTATTGTAATTCTCCTTTCTCTCATCATTTCCATTCAAAAGATTCAACAGTAATGAGTTTTTAATTCTCAGTTTCAACCTCATGAAATTGGCGCATGTGTAATTTTGAGCTATTTTCTTTTCTCCACTTGTGTACTTGTTTTTCTAATTAATGGTCTATTTCAAAATCTACGAGTTTTTATTATCAATTCGTATATACTACGACAATATGATATTTTGTTCAACGAAATTCTGAACAAATATATACACATCACAAACACTTGAATGCACCCCCCTTTATGGGCGCGTGGGTCGGGTCGGCTAGGACTTGACCGAAACCCGGCTTCAAACCTAAATACGATCTGAACTAGATCCGACCCAAATTCGGCTTCAAACTCAAATCCAATTTAATTCGGACCCCAAATCCAAACTTGAATCCGAACCTGACCCATAATTCAAATCCATAACATATTTTATCAAAGTTATACTTGTTATGAGTCAAACTAACATATGTATTAAATAAAAATACCAATTATGAAAATTACTATTATTATGAATAAATGTTAGTGTTATTATGAACAAAAGTAATTATCTTAAAAGTGATTGTTTTATTGTATAAATGTTACTATTTTAATAAATAAAAATTATAGTTTAAAAAACAGTTTAAGGTCTAACCGCGCACACTATGCAGGCTCGCGTGCACATGAGTGCTTAGACATTACTTATTAGGGTGAATATGATATCTTTAAACAATTACCTCACATAATTATTTGGTATCATTTTCCACATCAAAAACTACTTATAATTTAAACTCAATCTAAAAATATTCTCTTGCCAAATGCAGATCTTTGAATTCAAGAACTATTTTCCCAAAATGTGATTGAATTATTCTTCTCCTGGATGTAAAGGTTTACAAATTGATAAGAAAAGAGTAGACAAGTAAAATGCTACAAGAATGAGTGGAGGCACATTTATTTCCTACTTTGTGAACTCTACTTTTTCATGTTTCTCTCAAAATGGCTAACTCACATCTTTGCTGATGCTGTGGTGGATTCTAGTAGACAAACTGTATTTTGACTAAATGAAATACTTTTATTTTAATTTATTTGTGATAGTGGAGGATCTTTTATGGTCTAAAATGTGACTATAAATTAATGCAATGTACAACTACAATAGAATTACCAAAAAAAGAACACATAACATAAACAAAATTTCTCAACACTCGAATAAAACTTAGCTATGTATTAGCTGAAGACTTCAAAGTTCACGGACTTAATAGAGCATATCACTGATTTTTTTAGATGTAATGACTATGATCAATTTAGATATATAGTGACAAATTCATGATTTTTGTTTAGGATATACAAAAAGAGAATTAATATATATGACCTTAAGGGTAAAATTATAACTTAATAATTTTTTTGATAAATTTGTTATATATTAACACATATATACTTTAATTCCAAGGTTAATAGCATGATAATATCCCATTATAACATTTTAATTATTTTATTTAAACTTAATTATCCTATGAAAAAGAAAGAGCAATTAAATTAACTCTATTATAAACTTTAACTAAACTTTGATAAGAAAAGAAAGAGATTTAAATCTTAAATATGAACGAGTTTCATTTGATTAGGATAATATAAATTAAATAACGAACAAGCTCAAATTTCGGTGTGTGCACCGCACTAAAGATTTATGTAGTATGTAGAAAAGAAAAATCTAAAATTACTAAACCCTTGGTTTTGTTTTCATGTTCTTTATCCCATAATCTTTCGTGTCTTCAGCTATTAAATTCACTATTTTAATAGTATATTATATACCGAAAGATAGGTTACATCAAAACAAAATTGCCACTAGGGATGCCCGGTTTTTTTGGAATCGGCGGTTCCGGTTTTGGAACCGGAACCGGCGAAAACGGTTAAACCGGAACCGTAAATTCTGTTCCGGCGGTTCGGTTATGGTTCCAAAATTTTGGAACCGGAACCGGCGATTTAACCGGTGGTACAGGCGGCAGAGTATTTAGAAGGTTTCCACTGCAAAATCGGCGGTTTTTAGCAGAGAAACCGGCAGTTGTGCAGAAAACTGACAGTTTTACATACCATTTTTTCCCTCTCTTTTTTTTGCCCTTTTTCACTATATGTAAGTACATGCTCTCTCATTTCCTCAAATCACACACACAACATACTTCTTCTTCTTTGTCGTAAGAATCGTTGGTCAGCTGGAGACTCTGAGCAACTCAGAATCCACGATACCAAGAGTGTC
>JAYDZE010013032.1:0-10263 GCA_034509125.1 Monilaria moniliformis
CCAGAAAAGTAGGGTATCGCCTGTACAGCATTTGCAGCTATAATAGCAACAGAATCAGATGGAGTAACAAAGAACCTAAAATCAAAATAAGGCTGATTCAGAATAAGAAGTAAGAACAATAAGTAAAAAAAAATTGATGTTCACAATCAGCATAAAATTTTAAAACCAGCCTTTTTCCAAGAACCATATTGCGGTCGGCATCTCCATCAGCAGCCGCACCAAACTCTGGTGGGTCCTGATTGTTGTCTGACTTACTCAATCCCATACGAGCTACTAGTTCTTTCGCATATGTCAGATTAGGATCAGGATGTCCTCCGCCAAAATCTTCCTGTAAAACAGACAGTATAAATTCACGTCAAAAAAGCAATACTATCGATACAAACTTTGTGAATCGAGAAATTTACCTTGGGTACACAATTAAGCAAAGAGCTTTCCTTTGCACCTAGCTCTTCGACAAATATACGTTTAGCATAAGCTCCAGCAACGCCATGAAGTGCATCATAGCTAGAAATTGTAAAGAGTAGATTATGCAATCAGATTAGGCCTCATCCAAACAAATCAGTTTGAAATTCTTTCCAAAAATAGCATCAAATTTAGAGTCGTAGGAATACCAGAAAGTGAATGTTGGAGATGACAATAACTTCTTGATAGACTGGAAATCAAAAATAGACCTGGAAAGCAATAAGCAAGATAAAAGTGTAGCACAACTTAGTGAGAAAATGTACAGCACTAAAGATTGGACAGAACTGTCTTGTACATATTTAATAAAGTTGGATCAAACCCTATTAAGCACCAATCATTCCTTTCCAGGGAATCATATAACGTATACTTAATTGGAAAATGATTTTTATGCCAATCCTATTGAGATACATTATACATACTTCATCAATTTGACATAGTCACTTGCTGAATCAAAAACATCAACATCAAACTGCCCATCAGGGCCAGTGAAGTTGCTTAATCCAATTTTGGAGATATCCACCTACAGTTTCATTTGAAAATTGTTAGGGAAAAAAACAAAGGTGATTCCGCCACAAGTGTGCATATTTGAGCGCATAATATAAATGCATACATACATACATACATATATATATATATATATATATATATATATATATATGTGTGTGTGTGTGTGTGTGCTGTTTCATGAAACAAATCATACATCAGGTAGGCCTTCGGCAATCAAGTACTCCTTAATTGTGGTGGTGTTTGAATAGATCTTATCAGTAATTCCTTCTGGTGCAGGTCCACCATTTTCCATGTTGTATTTGATTCCAAAATCCTAGCAAACAAAAGAAGACAGATAAGGAATTGAATGCTGATTTAAGGAGCCACTTTTAGCATATGTCCATTAAATAAATTACCGAGACAAGAAAGAAAGAGAGTATTCTTCTGAAGATATTGTCTTTGATTAGATCATTCTATTGGTTGAATACAATTAATTGTTTAACAGAAGATATTGAAAAGAAATGGCCAGGAAACCTGGAAAGAATAAATAACATGTTCCTTGCACTGACCTTGATGCAAAAAAAATAAAAAAATAAAAAAAATAAAAATATTAAGAGAAACAGAGAAAAGCATAATCACTAAATATTTGAAACTGACTCAATGATGTACTGGAGCAGAATACAAGCATATACAAGCACACCAATAATGACGACCGGGAGGAAAGGAAAAAAGAAGAAGATGTAATTCAGGCGCACACCTCATTTGGCCCCCCAGGGTTGTGGCTTGCTGTAAGTATAAATGCCCCATTTGCCTTGGAGCCCTGAGAAAGTTCAAGATGTTAAGGTTTAATGTTCCATTATTTAAGATTTTACTAAGGAAGTAAAAGGTCAATACTCACATCAGCGCCTACTCTTTCACGTATAACAGCGGAAACAGCAGGAGTAGATAGCAACCCGTTCTGACCAACCCAGATATGCCTTACTCCATTTGCAGCTGCCATTTTTATGATGATCTGCCATTGGAACAACTACTTAGTACCCATTACCATATTTAATGGTGATCTGCCACCTATGTTACTTATTGTTTCTAAATTTTATTACTAAGAGTCTAAAACACTTTATCTATCCAGCAATTAGGGTTGAGCTCCATCATCCAAACAATGTAGAGCAATAAATAAATATTTTTCACCTAATGAACTACTTTCTTGATCACTTTCATTACTCAGTTTTTCAGTATTTACAAGGCTAATAAGAATACACACATATTTTTCACCCTAATAAACCTATCAACGATGACAGTATCATAAAGTGATAAGGCATCTTACCTGGATAGCATCCTTCGAATAGTAGCGACCATCACCAGAGACAACAAGTGTAGCACCTGAAGAGTTTTCAGAAAGAACTATAACCATTTGACAGCAAAAGAGAAAACTAGAGCTGGTGTGTCTGTTAGGGTATGACAAAAATGTAACCTTTTTTCGAGATTAGAATGTATCACTTTCCAAATCACGGCAATGTATTCCAATAACAACAAATATTAAAAATCAGTTCAAAGAAGTACACGGAAATCTACACCAAATATTATCCAATCAGATAGTTCTCACTTCTCACAAATGACATAACCTTCTACAAGTAGATGGTTTGGTTCCATGAGTGTCAATCTCAAAAGCTAATAAACTATAATAATTTTACCAATTGATAAATTCTGAGGGTAACATAGACATTATCAAGTAAACTATGATAGACTAGTGGCTACCTTATTTAGAAAAGTCTCAAACATTATGCATAAGGATTTACAGTGACAAGACTAATATTAAGAATATCATTACACCTATAATGTATGATAACAAAGCTATGGTTTCTCTATACAGCTTGCATAAAAGTAGGTACAATGGTACATGTGAGTTTTTTGAAGCAAACACACCGGTACTTTTGCTTCTGTGCATATAAATTATGTGTCCTTTTGTCCATCTTAATATTGCTTGCATCATATCAAAGAGTAAGTTGTACATCTTAATTTCAAAATTACACCATATCAGAGAACATCTCAAGTACTAGCTAAACAAAACCAAGAGCATGCAAATGCTAAAACATATACCTTTCATTTTATCAGCTCCAAGGGCATTAAAAGTAGACTGGACAAAATTTTGCAAGTAATGTGGTTGAACGAATACCTTCACCTGAACCATGCATTCCAAAAAGTTATATCAGAATCAACTACAGGAAACAATTTTGCAAAGGTTCTAAACCACAAAGAACATATAAAATGTACACAGGCCCATTCTGCAAAATTCAGAAATTATATACATGACTAAGTTAAGACATTTGCCACATAAGAAAAGCATATTGCAACCTATTTGGGTGGAGAGATAATAGTTCTTGCTACAAGAAGAACATGGGCATCAATGAACTATTGTTGTTATATTTCACCAAGGGTGATAACAAGACTTTCTCTGTTTCATGCAAGATTTATGTGATGCCTGCATTCACTTTCATTTCACTCAGAATTCTGAGAGGAAACCCTTTAGTTTCAAAAGTTGATTTCACATTTAGTTTGAAAAAATGAATAGAAGTAAGGCAGAGTACAAAAAACAAATCTCAGAAAAGGCAAAAATTGAAATTTATACAAATATGAAAATGTTGTGATTTCTCATAAACCAAAATAAAAGAATTTAAGATTTAGTATTCACATATCAGTTCAGATTCCAGAAGAACTCAAGATATTTTGAAGAATTGACATGGTAAACATTCAAAGCCATCAGACATCCTAAACCTGTAATGCCAACACCTAGAGCATTCTCTATCATTCTGTTGGCAAAAGAGAGAGAGACAATCTAGAGGTCATTCCCTTTTAACATGCCCACTTATTACAACATGTTAATCTTGTCCTAAGACATCTACTGAATCTTAAGATTAACAAATACATGAAAAACATATCAGGCAAGTTATCTGAGTTGGCACAGCATCCTATGCATTAGGTTTATGCCTCACTGACAGAAGTTAATAAAATCCTGTTTGATTAATAATCCCCATATCAATAAAAAATGCAGGCATGTCATAAGGACAGCTTCTAGAGCAAAATTCATGTTTCTGGAGGTGGGAGGAGGTCATCTGGAGACTCAGAATCTCAGATACTTACTACGATCTGTTTCATAAAATGCAAAACCATGCCTTCCACCAGAACAGTTCCCTACTCCTGATTCTTCGAACAGATTGAATTTGGGAACTCAAACTATAGAATTATGAAACCATCTTGGCTTGGCATATGGACAAAGACAGATTTATTTATTTATTTATTTACAGCAAAAACACTAAGATCTTCATACTAGACAATAGCCCCCACCGATTAAATGTGGAGAGATTACACAATTTTTTGCATAAGCAGAACATGCAAATACCAGAATACCTATCCAGACAACGATGTCACCAAATACACACACACACACACACACACACACATATATATATATATTATATATATATACATTTATGCATATGGAAAATGTATAGATCCGATCGGAGCATCCCGCAGCACCGCAACGCCCTTTCCAATTACAATCAGTAGCCATAGGGAATAGCAAGAGAATCATCAGGATAAAACGCAAAAAAAAAGCAAACAAAATCAAAACCTTCTTCCTAAGACCAGAAGTCCCAGGTTTCTGTCCCTCAATTGGAGAAGTCTGGATGCGGGTAACCTTAAACGTTCCCATCTTGGCTCAAACAATCTGTAACAATTCAGCAGCAGAAATGAATCAAAAGGATAAACAACCAATCGCAATGTGTTTGTCAAAATGTCAGAGAGAGATGCTTACACAGAAAGGAATGTAGATGATGAATATAAAGCTGAATCTATAAAAGTGTCGAATATAATAAAATAAATAAATATTATTTATTCATTCTCCTCGGCCTAAACCGTCAGATAACTCAGATCTCCACTTTTCACTCCCTTATAAATGGAATAAATTAACAAACTTAAAGTTTAATCATCCATATTTTCTTCACATAATAATTTTTCATACACACCTGTGCCGATGTCAATCGAGTAGGTTTTAGGTCAGTTCTACTTGGATTGAGGATTAACTCAATGTGGACTAATCGGATAGGAATTCTATTGGGTTAGAAATTTTCAACTATAACCGTAAACGTTCGGGTTTCGGGCTAGCCCAGCAGGCTAATCGTGGTATAAGCAAATGACAAAAAATAATCTATATATTTTTTATTCTTAAGAATTCTATATTTATTATATATAAACGTATACAAGAATTATTGATATAAATCATATAACAATCATAAAATTCAAAGTCTAAAAAATATTTCAAAAAAAATTCCAAAATTACATAACATAAAATTAACGATAAATTTTTCAAAAATAGTTTTGGCTCATAGAATCAAAGTGTCTTAGAAATGAATCTAAACTCTACATTTGAATAACATTTTTATTCTACATTATAATCTTTGAAGTTTGAACATAATAATTCACTTCGAACTTATAGTTTCAAACTATTTACTATTTATTAAAAAATTATAATATCAAAATATAATATAGTTTGATAATTTATAATTTTACAACAAAAATAAAATTTATCATGAAAATATCTATACAACCAATTATGTGGGCAAAGAAAAGCTTGCACTTTTTGAAAATTAATTTATTTCTATATTTGTTCTAAATGTGTGCTCTAATACGAAAGGAAAATTCTGATACTATCATTAATATAATAATGTTAAGCACATCACACGCCATCCTAACAAATTTTTCAAAATGTGATGCATGATTTCTCCAATGCTTAATGAAGAAAATTACTCATATTTATAAAATATAAAATATTTAATTAGGAGAATTTTGAATTATTACTCAAACACAATTAAATACTATTAGTTTAAAAATTAAAAAAATGACATCGGATAATAATGTCATTGGACAAATCTTTTGTTATTGAATGATTTAACTTAAGAATATGTTATCATGGATCTTGACATGATATTAAAAAAAAAAAAAAAACTAATTTAAAAATTATAAAATTAAAATGAAACACAAATGTGCTTCGTTAAATTTCAAAGCATGTTTTAATATTCGTAATATTTGTTGTAGTAAACTTGAAATTTTCAATTCGTTTATTTATTATAATTTATATTAGTAAAAATCTAACGCACATATATATATATATATATATATATTAAATTTAGATTGAAGGATTAATTTTATTTTATTTTTTGTAGTTATCAATTTTATTAAAATTATTATTAAAGTATCAAATCAGTTGCCAATAAGGCGGAAGAATATGTAATAATTGCACCTAGGGCCTGGGTTCTAGGTTATGGACTAATCGGGTTACGGCCTAATCGGTTGCAAGCTAACCAAGTCGGAATCTTATTGGACTAAGAATTTCTAACTAAAACTCTTTACAATTAGTAGGCTAGTGGGACTAGCCCAACAAATTTGAACTGAACTGACATCTCTAAATACTAATAGGGGTGGGTGGCATGTTTTATATCCTACAAAATTGAGATATATAGGCTACTTATGTATGGAAATAATCAATCGTCACATAAAATGCTAAGTTTTATTAGAATTACTATTTTAGGATTATAGAGAAAGCAAATAAAAATAAAATTTGAATTGATTAATTTTCCTTATCTTTATTTCAGAATTATTGATTTCAAGTCTCTCTTTTTTTTGTATGTGAAGGCTTCTTGTAATAATTATGGAAATTTAATTTAAGAAGTAGTTGCTAGCAGAATATTCTAAGAGGTGTTTTGTACTATGAAATTAGGGTTTTGTATTTGGAATCGAACTCTTTAATTTTAAATTCATTCTTTGGTACAATAAAAATATTTTGATTTGAAATTGTATTCTAATTCCATATTTTTCTAATTCAACAGTTTGAATCTATACCCAAAGTAAATATTTGAAAATCCAAATAGCACAACATTTTTCTTTTTTCTCACCCTCTTTCACACACACACTCTCACACACACACACACACACACTCTCTCTCTCTCTCTCTCTCTCTCACACACACACACACACACGCCACTATCAGCCCCCTCCCTCACACACAGATACACTCACTTACATATCCCACAAATTGATACGTTTTTTCCTTCTTATCTCTCTCTCTCTCTCTCTCTCTTTTCTCTCAATATCTTTTATTTCCCCTTTCATCTTCTCTTAGAGCTTGCCTTCAGATGTCGTTTTCTCCGCCAACACCTATAACTTCGATCATGTCTCCACCGCATTCTCGCTGTTGATTCTTCCTGTAATCCTTTTAAAATATCTTTTACCGGTCTACTTTAATTTTTTATCGTTCTATAGGTGGAGATCGACTCTTTATCTTTGAGACCATACTTCACTAATGCACCTTTAATTTAATCATTTTTCTTCAATTTTTCGTCAGCTGAAGAAAGAGAGTGTGAGGAAATGAAAAATGTTACATAATATATCCATACATATATATATATATATATAATAAAAAATATTCAATAAAAAGTAAATGGCAAATCTTAGTTAATTTCTTCATTTACCAAACAAAGGATTTAAAATTACAATACAATTTTATATCAATTACTTAGTTTTACTAAACAAATGATTATGAATTGAATTGGAATATTATATAATTTTAAATTCAATTTCATAAAATTACAATTACAACACAATTCTAAATCCATCATATCAAACACACCGTGAATGTATTTCTTTTAATTCCAAATCGACTAGAACTCTCAAAAAATATTTGATATCAACCCAAGGTCTAAGTATACTTTTAATAATATTTGAAACGTATTATTTTAGTACCTAATATTTACATAGTGTCATAAAAAATGCACCGAAACGCATTTTTCAGTCTTCGAAAATATTGTTGTGTCACGTTGGAAGTTGACGTTACTTGCAATTTTTGAATGTCAATCTAATTTCTAGCTTCAAATCAAATATGAGATGTAAATTTTTTTATCTCGAAAAATATAACTAGGAGTATTTTCCATATCAAATGTTACGTTTTAGACATTAAATAATATATAAAACTATGCTTAAAAAATTAGAACAATATGTATGATTTCTCTATTTTATTCCCATCAAAAGTTCGATGGTCGGTCGACCTACAATTCCTTTTGCTTTTCTATCTTTCCTCTTCTTTGTAAATTCTCTTTCATTTTCCCCGTCCATTGTTCCTTTTTTTCTGGATATTCTTCATTATCCCTATCCTCTTTATATGGCAACTCAAGTTCTTTTTTTAATTCTTTCTTTATTTTACTTTTTGAGTTGGGCAACTACATTCTAATTGTGCCCATATTCCGAATTCTTTTTGGCCAGATACAATTAATACCATTCCTTTTATATGTTGTGCAGTATTTGTTGCAATTGATGATAATATAAATGAAAAGGTAGTTTATAATACAGATGATTCATTCTTTAGAACACTAATCTGACGACAAGAACATAGAATTAAAATAACATCTAAACAACAATAATCGTCTTCTAAGCATGTCGCTATATATTCATGTAACTATATGGTGTTTCATATTGCCTTGAGTCTATGACACAATAAGAATCTATAGTGTTTCATATTGACATGACACGCTACATTCACGATATTTTAGTTTCTAAGTTTGTTATGAAATATATAAATAGTTAACGAGAATGATGATTTCATAAATTACTGTGATTGTGTTATCATTATTATGATTGTGTAGTTAATTAGTGTGCGGGATTGAGATGAAATTATATGCTTAAATAATTAAGATCAATCAAAGACAAAATTACTATTAATTCATCGGAATGGCAAAAGTTGCATTTTGTTTTTTTTTTTAACTATCGAAGCTGAAAAGAAAATTGATCCCATAATCAAGGGATAACGAAACTGAAAATACCAAGAAAATGAAAGGAGTAGATAAGCTTCCTCTTTCTATTACATATATATGTATATGGTTGGAAAATTCTCAAGAACTCAACTTAATATGAAATTAATTTTATTCTTAAACTCGATGTGTCCCAAAAATTCGAATAAGAGTACACAATTTGAATATTCGGGGAAGACTTTAGGCTTTAAAGAAGCACTGATAACTACATTGTATGAAATCACATAAATGCTAAATTACTTCAGCTCAATTATATTTCATGAAATTATTGACCTAATTTAATCTTATCTCAAGATCACGAAAACTTGGGTGCGGCATCACCACCCATGCGGATGGAGCTCCCCAACCCAACCCAACATGCGACCCGCCTGATCCAACTAATAATTGAAACCAAATTTATTTACTTTTAAAAAAATCTCACTTACGTAATATAACTAATATATTAAGGAGCCGCAGGTAAAGTTTGGCGCGGAGCTCCATCCACACCCATGTGGAGCAGGTTGCGGATGATGCGTGGGAGACCCTTCTCTCTCAAGAATACTTTTTCTACATTAATTTGCATGATAAATTTTATAAGCTCGATTTTGTTGCTTTAAATTGGTTGTTTATATGCGTTTAAATTGCATCAATCTACACTATTATTTGGATTTGTGTAGGAATTGAAGAAAGGGAAATTAATTAAGGGACATGGAAGCAACTAGGACGGAATTTGGGGCTAAAATCGCATGGAATAGAAGAAATAAGGGGTTGAAGTATAAATGCTGGAAATGGGTGCACAAACTAGGCAGGAGGTGGTGTGATGTACAAGAAGACAAATATGTCATTTTCAAGATTTAATGGCCCATCCCTAGAGCTAATCTTGGAGGACAGTTTCGCCATTTTGGAGGGATGAAAGCTGAAGACCTAGCTCAGTCTTGAGCTAGAGAAGCTGACATATATTAAGGGAACAAAAAGAGAACAAGAGAAGCGAACACACAGTTACAACACAATCAATTACTTGCACTTCACCACCATTCGACATTCACTCTTACTGCACTACTCTCACATGTTTCGGCACTACATTTAGGAACTTAAATTTTGGGAAGATTCTAAGTAGGGGTGGGTCGGTACGGTATACCGTACCGAAACTGCCATTCCGTATACCGTACCATAAATGACGGTATGAGTAAATACCATACCGTTACCTTACCGAATTTTTAGGTATACCGAATTCCGATATACCAAAATTTCGGTATGCAGAATTTCCAATACCGTTACCGTACCGTATTTTCGGTATACCGTACCAAAATCCGGTATACCGTGAATTACGGCATACCGAATTTCGGTATGCCGTACCGAAATCCGATATACCTTGAATTACGACATATCGAATTACGGTACGGCATACCGTCATACCAAAATACCGTTTCATACCGAAATTATATAATATTATAAATAATTTTTATATTATAAATATTTA
>JAYDZE010013043.1:0-10263 GCA_034509125.1 Monilaria moniliformis
CATCTTCAGCCGCATGAGCTGCATCTACAATGCGAATCTCCAACGGATCTGCTTCGTCGCTGTATGCAAAAGGGGAATTATAGCTTTCGAGAAATTCCTGCAAGAAGACAAGTTTTTCAGTGAGAGATTCAACTTGTTGTTTGTCGAGAGAAATCGGAGGCGAACGATGAGTTTCAATATCATCTATGGTATGCATAAGAGAAACTAGAGCTGCATAAGCCGCCATGAATGCCCAGAAACTGAATGATTGAGCAGTGTGAATGAAAATGAGATAAAATTGCATAGATGAAAGAAGAAGATCAATGTGATATTGCGATATGTAGGTAAGAAGTATTGTGCAGCTTTATTGAAATCAATTAATTGTCGGGATACGGACTTTTCAATTCAAGAATTGACCCTACATAGCAATTTATTTCTCCACTCAGCTGGCTTCCGTAGTAGGCCCAACTGTATTTCTCCACTCACAATTTCCTTAAGCAAAAACATAATTTAGAAATGAAATTTTAGCCCTTCAAAAAGAGAAAATGGATTTGAAATCCATTTGAAAATAACCACCAAATGGGAAAATTTTCTCACAAATTAATAGTAAAATTCTTTGCCGATAACTCCATCTATCAATTTCTTTCTGGGAGCGTCCTTAACGCCGTCGGGAAAAGGCAAAAAAGAGGGGCGGCCACATCGGGGCGGGGATGGGGGGCGAGGCAGCCTCGCCGCAGTCGCGGAATCAGCCGAGGGAACGGCTGAACGCGGGGATGCGGCCGCTGCAGCCCCCGTCGCCGCATTTCAGCCGCGTTTTTTTATTTTTTTATTTTTTTATTAAATATTAATAATTTTAATACTAAAATTCACAATTATCCATATTTTAAAATTGGACCTACAAATTAATAAAAAAAATATACTTTATTAAACAAAATAGTGACTCCCTTTTATAGCTATACGAGAGAGAAGTTTTGCTTTCACTTTTCGATGTTGGATGCAAATGACTCTCTTTTATAGCTATGTGAAGGAGAATTTTGCATTTATTTTTTGGCTTTGCATTTATGCAAATGACTCTCTATTTACCCAATTCGATATTGTCGGTTTTCTTTTTTTCTTCCACTTTTTTCTATTGATTTAAATTATCTAAATTAATATATTTTGATTTCCATTTACTCAATTCCTTATTGTCGGTTTTCTTTTTGAACTTTTTTTATTGATTTTATGCAATTATGTAAATTGTATGATACACAACATATTGTGATGGCTGATGGGAGAGTTGGTGTATCTCAAAATAATCTTTGACTATCTATTAATTTTTCGAAGTCATTTTATTTTATTTTACAAATAACTTAATTCAAATAAATATATAAATTTAAAATATAATAAAAAATAATAAAATGATAAAAATAGAGTTGTGGCTGATTTGGGGCAGGGATAATGGTGTTGTGACTGAAAAGTAAAATGCTGACGTGGCAGTCGAAAATTGAGTCGTGACTGGATTTTTTGGGGCTAGGATAATGATGACCATATATATAATAACTCATTAAGCCATCATAAGAGATACACACAAAATTATTTGGTGATGAGACTAGAGGTTTAGGTTAGAAAATTATGTTTGCCTTAATTTCAAGAGGAAACATATGTCATTCTACCCCACCTTCAACTCATTGTCAAAATTATCTCAACCTGAAAAAATATCGATTTGATATATATCTGACATTTTCGATTTATATCAAATCTAACATCTGACTAAATGTCGAAAAATCGAAGAAAAAATGATGCGTATATTTCAGGTCAAATGCTAGCTAGCTAAGCCCGGAATTCCCACCTATTCTTGTGTTACATGTAGTCTGATATTAGATTTGAATGGGTCAAGCGGCAAGTAGATATTTTTCAAAAGTTGGAACAATTTCGCTAATGAGGCCAAAGATTATACTAGAAATTATATATATTTGCAACAATCATTTAAAGTAGATAAATATTGACAAAGGGTGGCAGTGGCCTGCGTAATTAAAGACCAGAACGTGATTTTGCTTTGTAATGTAGCTTACAAGTTGAAGTGTTCATGTGACCAAGGTTGTTGTTTTGTGAATAATGCATACGAATGAGCATTTTTGCATATGAAGTGATGAATTATGCATACGAACATGCATACGAATTCGTAGAATGTAAACGAAATTATCGAAATTTATTGGATCATTTTTTGACGACGATTCAATATAATGATCAAGTTCAAAATCGCGTAAGCGGACTTGAACTATTTTCAATAATTGTTGTTTGGTCTAATTAACGTACTTAAGTAAGCTTAATTTAATTTGATAATTAAGCATTAAGAAAACAGCCATGTGGGAGTGTATGATTGGATTGATTCATCAACATAATC
This sequence comes from Monilaria moniliformis, assembly GCA_034509125.1. NCBI lineage: Eukaryota > Viridiplantae > Streptophyta > Magnoliopsida > Caryophyllales > Aizoaceae > Monilaria > Monilaria moniliformis. Next base: position 2,363 of record JAYDZE010013043.1, read on the forward strand.
TTATCCTCGCTTCCAATTCTTCTCCGCCACCGCTGACCACCACCACCTACCCCCAAACAGATCTTCTCCGATTCTCTAAATCTCCTTGTAAATAATCAATCAATCCTAAAGTTGAACCGGTTCTCTACACTAATCATCGCGTAATTATTCGACATTAACTCCTTATTTATTTTTGGCGAGGGTTTAAATTGGGCGATCGATTCGATCCGTGGATGGCGGTGTTGCTGGAGGACATAGTGAAGTCGGTGGAGCATCTGCTGAAGCTCATCAACAAGACCAGCCAGGAACAGGCTTATGTGGACCCCACGCTCGACCCCGTTCTGCTCGTGCCTGGGATCGCCGGCTCAATTCTCAACGCCGTAGATAATAAAACGGGTCAGACCGAGAGGATCTGGGTCCGGATTCTCGGAGCTGATCACGAGTTCCGAGATAAGCTCTGGTCCCGCTTCAATCCTGCTACCGGTCAGCTCTAATTTTATACTGTGTGTTTTTAGGTCTAATTTGGGGTTTTGAAGGGTTTTTTGATGTGAGGTGTTGTTGGTGCTTGAAGTGGAGCAAGGTTATGGTTTTATGCTAATTTGCTTGTAAATTGATTTGGTTCTTGGGAGTTGCTTGTGTCTTTAGTCTTCTTTGGTTTGCAGTATTGGGATTACATCCTGCCTAGTTTCGGATGAGTACACGTTTATGATTATGCATAATATGAACTTGGTATAATCACAATTTTATGTATAAATGCCATAGAATTTGAAAGCATTTTACTTTGATAAGAAAATGATAATCAAAATTGTGGCATAAACTGTATACGGTGGTGATATGCTTTAGTTTCGTGAATAAGATAAGAGTAATAAATTTGGGAAAAGTAGTTTCTCATAAGCTTAATAAGGAATTGATATACTATATATACCATCCTATTGATTTGCCATTTTGACTTTGGTATTCTAGTTCAAGATTGAAAAAAAAAAAGATTGTGTGATTTGGGACCTAACATGCCAATTTATCTTACATAAGCATGCACTGGAAGTATCAAGTATGTTCTTCTCCCAATTAGGGCATTTCTACGTGTTCTGACAGAATGATTGAAACAGGTAAGACAGAGTCCTTAGATCCTGACACGCATATTGAGATTCCCCAAGATAGATATGGCCTATATGCAATTGACATGTTGGACCCTGACATGGTAAGTTTTGCTCCTTAATTCTGGTCATGTGGCAGATTGCGTTTTCCTTTAGTGTGAGGAGCCTGCAGTTCTTCTTTGTTGCCGCATGCTGCAATGCATCTTTGTTGTCGTTTTTAAATTTGTATCCTGGATTATTTTGCAGATTATTGGCAGCGAGTGTGTATATTATTTTCATGACATGATAGTTGAGTTTATCAAATGGGGTTACAAAGAGGGAACAACACTCTTTGGGTTTGGATACGATTTCCGCCAAAGCAATAGGTAACTGCTATGTTCTTTGAGAAAATGATTCATTAACTCTCTAGTTTCTAGTGACAATCACTATATAAGCATGAGGGTGCATATTGCCGCCCTTTATGTACTTAGTGCATGCTTATGTGATTAATTCATGGTCTTATTTCCATGTAGACTTCAGGAAACGCTGGATTGCTTTGCAGCAAAGCTGGAGTCAGTTTATACAGCTTCCGGGGGGAGAAAAATTAACATAATAAGTCATTCTATGGGTGGTCTTCTGACAAAATGTTTCATGAGCCTGCATCCTGATGTAATGCTCTCAGTCTATCTGAATCACTTATTCCACTTTGTTTCCACTTTTTCTTGTTTTCTGTTTTGTCTGATAGTGCTTCTTCTCAATCTCATTAACTTCTGGTTCCTCTTTGTTGTAGAATATGAATCTAATGTTGATGGCATTGTTTTTCAGATCTTCGAGAAGTACGTCAAAAGCTGGATTGCTATAGCAGCACCATTCCAAGGTAAATTCATGTTCGGGCTAAGATTTAGCCACAATTTTCTGTGGCTACGATCCATTTAATTTTCATCATTTTTCTCAATATGCTAGCTTCAAGAAATAGCAAAATCTTGAGGGTTCCCTATTCAATCTACAAATTAACAATGTAGAAATAACCTTGGTACTTTCTGGATTCTTACAGGTGCACCTGGATATATAACATCAACATTTTTAAATGGAGCATCATTTGTTGAAGGATGGGAACAGAATTTTTTTATTTCGAAATGGAGCATGCAGCAATTGGTATGAACTCAATACTATGTGAACCACCTTTAGTGTTTGAGTCTGCAACTTTATTTGTAACAGTTTTTTCTTCTTCTTATATATAAAAATTGATGCTTGGCTTTAGAAATGATCCTGTGAACTGTTGATCCCACTGCTTGATACCTTTGTCTTTGGCATGGTTTGAGTTTTGGAAAGTAACTTATGCCCTTTGCTTATGCCCTTTGCTTATGCATTGATGTGAAAGCTATGACCTTTTCTATGATACTATAACTATTTCTTCACAGTTTTCTTGTATTATTTTATATTTGGAGATTTTTGTCCTGTCTGTTTCAGCTGCTTGAGTGTCCGTCAATATACGAATTGATGGCCTGTTTAGATTATAAATGGGAACATGTTCCCCTTCTTGAAATTTGGAAAAAGAGATGTGATAGTGATGGGAATTCCACTACTGTGCTAGAAACTTACCCGCCTGTTGAAGCTATACCAATCTTTATGGAAGCTCTTTCGACGAACAAGGTAAGCTGTGAATTTTATTGTAAATGTGGTAGTAGATAACACCAAATGATCCTTGTTTTATGTAATACTTGCTTTCTGCTTATATATGTAGTTGAATGTCAATCAAATGCAATCATCGCTTGCACTTCAGCAATTAATTCCATAAACAATATGCTGATTCCTTATGATATTTAGTCACTTTACATAAGAAAAAGAAAAGAATGGAAGTGTTATAACAGCATCGATAAGTAAATTTGCACATTAATGTATACGTGGAGGCTGCATTACTACTTATTTTTTCTGTTTCTTAGATTGACTCATATATTCAATGATGGCTTCTCTGCAGATATGTTACAATAGTGTTGATATGACCGTGCCATTCAATCTTGAAATTTTAAAGTGGGCTAATGAAACACGCAAGTTGTTAAGCTCAGCTGAGCTTCCAGAACAAATTAAGTTCTACAATATTTACGGCACAAATAATGAGACACCACATTGTGTTTGGTAATCAAAACATATGCTTATTATTATGCATGTCTCATATATAATGCATGTTAGATTTGACCATATCCTGACAAGGCAATATGTTGCAGTTATGGAAGTAATGAGGCCCCAGTCACTGATTTGCGAGAATTGCCTACTCTCCAGGTAGAATCTTAGATGAACAATGATATATTTCATAAAAAGTTTTTGGTGCATCTCTTCTACCCCGAAATAAATAAAATAGAACATACAGAAATTCAGTTATCTATATATTATGATTACTATTTTAAGAGTTGCTAAGCAATAGTTTTGTGAACTCTTGCAGGCCAGGTACATAAATGTTGATGGTGATGGAACCGTTCCACTGGAATCTGCTAAAGTAAGTTTTCTCAATTCTTTGCTTGTTTGGTTATGAACTTTTTAATGCTTGGGAGTCGCCTGCAGATTTATAAAATCTGATTGTGTATTTCTATTCTGTTGATATAGGCCGATGGACTTCGTGCAGTAGCACGTGTTGGGGTCCCGGGGGATCACAGGGGCATCCTCTGTGAGCGTCAAGTGTTCAGAATCCTGAAGCACTGGTTGCGGGCAGACCACGATCCTTTCTACAACCCAATAAACGACTATGTAATCCTACCTACTGCTTTTGAAATGGAAAGCACCAAAACAAAGGGCATGCAAGTGACTTCTCTCAGAGAGGAATGGGAAATTGTTGGGGACGACGACCAAGACTGCAGGTTGGAGAAAGAGCCTCTTGTGGGTTCAATCAACGTTGCTCGAACGAGCGGCAATAGGTCTGTCCAGGAGGAAGCTCATGCTACTGTTACAATTCAGTCACAAAACGATGGTAAGAAGCATGTGGAGCTCAGTGCTGTTTCGATCTCAGCAAGTGCGTAGATATATATCACTATTTGTAAATAAAGCTTGTCATGAAACACTGTTCTATTATGAACATTTTATGTAAATATTGTGTATATGTATGTTACCACTCGACAAGAATTGTATGTTAATGCTACAAGATTTGGGATTTGTATCTTGATGAGTTAATGTCTATATTCAATATATTCGGAGCCACTTTATTTGAGAATATGAGAAGCATCAACAAGAATATGATTGTACACGATAACAGAGCTAGCGCGCACAAAGAAAATAGTTAAAAAATGAGGTTATGTTTCTCTCTCCCAAAAAAAAGACTTGGGAAGTGATAATAAAAAATAATGAGAAAACATGCTTCTAGTTTGAGTTAGGCCAACCAGACAGCTTTCTTTTCTTACATTCTGGTTCGCCTAACTGCAAAGAAACAGAAATTTCTCGTGCACTCTCTCTCTCCCTCTCCTCTTGGTTTGCCGGAGATTCGCCTGAAAAACTCATGATGAATTGATGCTCCACCACCGGTGCTAGCGAATCATCATCACTAGAAGCCTGAGGAATGCTTAGAGCATGAACATCGTAGTTGTCTTCCGACTTATCCTTGGTCGCGGCCCACCCTATCGGCCAAGAAGTCGAGTCTCTTGCACCCGATGCACTCTTCTGCTCCTGCAGCGCAGCTTGAAAGCCTTGTGCACAAGTGATGAGATCAAGTTCGAGGAGATCAAGGAGACGCCCTAAATCAACTCCGCTGGTCCATTTCTCTGGAGGCTGGACTACTTTCAACTTCAGACGGCCCCGGTTAGCTGTCCCGCCCCAGATGATCCCGCCTGGACTGGGCTTGTCGCCGTTGGTGCCGGTTAGTAGTATGAGGCTGCCACTGTCACCTTCAAGATCAAAGGTGTCCTGATTCTCTCCAACAACAAGAAAATCAGTGAAGAAACACATCCCTTTTTCATCATTGTATTCTAGAGAATAGGCCATTATAGTCCCACTTGTCAATCCAGAACTCCTCCCAACTTTCATGACTTGCCTCCCAACGAGGCTCTCCACACGACGCTGCAGGTCGATTTTGTTGACTTTGCCAATCTCACCTATGTCTTTCACGAGTGTGGTGACGTTTCTCATGTTGAAGTCTTCCGCGAATGGGATGAAGGCGCCATCAGCACATACAAATGTCTCTACATGACACGACCGTCACAGTTGATATCAGAGATGAGAATCTACGAAGGGAGGGAAAGCAAAGGAGTGGTTTGCTTATTATACCTGGATTTGTTCCTATAAAAGTGCCACACCAACGATCATCACTGATGAAGGAAGTAGCTCTCTCGACTGCGCCTAGATAGACACTCGGTCCGAGGCTTGGTGGCAATGGATGGAACATTTTTTGACTTGGGAAATCAAGATCCACAGCTACATGCCTATTTGTGAGGAAACCAACCTGCCTATTACCTGTTCTGCTTCTAACAATTGCACCTAATGTTCCTTGGCTAGCAACCTACAAATGCAACGGGGAGCTTGATTATTGAACCATACAACACAAGAACATACACGTGATATGTTTAGAATGTATTGTAATAATACCTGAGAACCAGATCCAATGCATGGTCACTCCCACCAAATCCATCCACTAGCTAGCTCGGTGTAGAACTGCTCTTTCGGGGTAGATGCAGGCGCTGCGTAGTAGGAGAACTCGACCACATCAACTTCACACCAAACACCTCCAGGTCCCTACAAAATCAATCACGAAGAAACTATCCAAGAAAGTTGAGATTTTGATCAAGTTTGAAGCAGCAAAATACCTCAAAGAACTGTAGGTAGGCATTGAGCAAGGTTGAGCCATTGCCTATGAACTTTTCTACCTACAAAGACAAGTATAGGTGGTATATCAGTCAAAGAGCCCCTACGGATACGAAGCCCAATGGCTCGCTTCATACCTTAAAATCCCCGCTCAAAATAGAGTTTTTGCCACTGGTATGTGATATTAATTGTAAAGATTTCATCTTTGGTTTGGATTGTTGGTTTCTATATTTGCAGTTGATGCATTGTTTCGCTAGATTTTTTGTGTTTATCTTTGAGAATATGTTTATGGGTGACTGTTTTCTCTTTCCATCACATTTCATTTTTTAAGTGTGTTGAAAGAATGAGTTTGCTCTTTAGCTGAATTTGGAATTGTTTCATTTTCCTTTTATATCTGATTTGTAGAAATTGGGTGCTGTTTTAGAAGAGGTTTGTGGATTTGTGAGTTTATTATTTAACTATCCCCTCAGGTGTGAATTATTGAAAACGAACATTATAGGTTTAAATCTTACCTTCTTCTAAATTCTCGACAACCCTTAGCTTAGCTAATATTGCATGCTTCTCTCCCTTCAAGAAATGACTAGAATCTTGTTATGGTATCTTTTGACTGTAGAATTTAGAGAGTAGTTGTGTTAGAGTCAATTAAAGAATCAAGAAATGAATTAGGAAAACCAGCTTAGATTCCTCTCACTTGGTGTTGTGTAGAAATGAGACTGAAGTGTAATGATTTTTGGTATATATGAATTATAATGATCAATGTGGTTTAGTGTGGCAGTGAGGGATGATCTAAAGTATGGCTCAACTCATGAATGGGTGAAAGTTGAAGGTAATTGTGTTACTATAGGCATTAGTGACCATGCCCTACACTTGGGCAATGTTATATTTGTCCAGCTACCTGATGAAGGAGCTCAAGTGAAACAGGGCACACGTTTTGCTACTGTTGAAAGCGTGAAAATCAACCAGCGATATCAACTCTCCCGTCTCAGGACGAGTGGTCGAGGTTAACACGGAGCTCACCGGCTCTCCTGGATTGTTGAGTTATGCTGATCAAACTAATTGGAACATTGTTGATTGAAGTTCGTTGATAGCTTATCTATGGTTTATGTCAATCTCTTAACGAGTACCTCTACTAGATCGGATTAGCTTGCGTTAGTTATGAGTTTGGGATGTTTTTATTTATTTTCTTTTTAAATTTTAGGATAATCATGACTAATCATATTGCCCTGGCTTTGGATTAGATGAACGCGAGCCCTTATGAAAAGGGATGGATCATGAAGGTGGAGATGACCAGTGACGAACTAGTGAGGGCTTGTTTGGTTTATGGCTGGTTTGAGTTGTGACATTTTGCGTTAGCTTTCTTAGGCATTGTGTCCCTCAGGGTTTTGTCATCTGTAAGAGCTACAAGCGATGAAGAGTTGGTTGCTACTGCTGCTGCCGCCATTGCTGGTAGTGGCACCCCAACAATGTTCGTATCTTTGCTCATCTCGTCTTCTTTACATGAATTTCTCATTTGCTCCCTGCATATTTTTCACCAAATTTTAGCTATGGAGAAAGTTTATATTGAGATTGATCAGTTGCCGAGATGGCGCATCTGCCTGTGATCAGTGATGGTTTCCGCGTCGGAGAAAGAAGGGATCAGTGATGGTTTCCGCGTCGTTATTAACAACGGCGCATCTGCCTGTGAGTCTCTCTCTCTCTTCCCCCCTCTCTGCTGCTCAAATGGTTGTTTGATGTTTGCAACTCAATTTATACATCTCTCTCTCTCTCTCTAGGTCAATCTGTTTACCATCTTCACCTACATGTCCTTGGAGGAAGACAGATGAAATGGCTACCTGGTTAAGTGAATGGAGCTTCATTAGAACCTTCTCTCCCTTTCTTTCCTTTTTTATAGTCTTCTTGTTGCATCAACATTTTAGTTCAGATATCAGCACCACTAAATAATACTCCCTCCGTCCCATTTCAGATGACCCACTTTCCTTTTTAGTTTGTTCCATTTCAGATGACCCATTTCCTTTTATAGTAAATGATTAAGAAATAACTTTTTCTCTCTACTCATTAACTAACAAC
>JAYDZE010013054.1:0-10261 GCA_034509125.1 Monilaria moniliformis
TTGCGAAAATTGTTAAAGTTATGATATAATCGGCTGATTTTGAAACTTGTGGAATTGACCAGAATTTGACCAAACTTGATGGTTTTTCCAGCAATTTGCCCTTTATTTATCTATTTTATATGTTAGATTGGTCTATTTCGTTAATTCTTTTGAACTCTATAGACTATTTCAATGTTGTATTTATGTGGAAGTTGATCAATCAATATCTTCATAATTCTTAAGAACCCTAGGGTTTTTGGTCCTGCGTGATCGTGAGGATTGGAGCTTTTGTTGATGATGCTAGAAGAATGGTTAAGCTAAATGGATCGTTGGTTCGAGTGATAAAGCATGATTGATATAATAATTCAATTTAATCAAATGTTTGATTTGCATGATTTAGCATGTACGTGACGGATAACTTTGGTATGCAATCTAATCATCCAATTGTGGATGATTTTTTATCACCTTAAAGTTGAGTTGATTATTTAATAATTGTCCAATTCTATCGTTCTTATCTATTTCATCTACCAAACAAAACGTCCTTGTAAGAGTTAGCCTTATTAATTGCCGTTAATGAAGCTAGATGAATGCTTATGTTAGCTCTCGAAGAAAGATTTAAACAGAGAGAGACCTTGGAAGAGAGCAGGCGTGAGGCTGCCATCGCCAATGCTGGTAGTCCGTGTCGGGGCGGCCGTGTTCCTGACACGTAAGCTGCGGCTGGATGTACGGACAGTCGGACTCCTCATAGAGCGGGCGGCGGTCATCCCACACCCACCGCCCGCTGAAGACGTCGCAGCTACTCTCCGCCTCTCCTAGGGCAAAAGCTAGTTTTTCTCCCTTCTTCTCTAATGCTAAAAAAGTGGCAATAGTAAAAAATAGTAATTTTACTTAGTCAATATATAATAGTAGCCAAAGTTTAGCCATTTTTGTGTAAATAGACTATTTTATTTTAAATGAAATATATTCATGAAAAAATCAAAAGTTCACGTGATCGCATAAATTGAACAATTTTACGTGATAATGTAAATTCATGCAAAAAGCGAACTTTGATGCAATCGAGCAAATTAGATGATTTCGCATGAGAGTCAAATTCATGTGTGAAAACCATAAGTATACAGATCATGCAAATTGAATGATTTCGCATGAACTTTCAACTAAAATGACTTTAAATTGTTAGGAACATTTTGGTTGGAACTTTTATATTTTGACTAAAATTTATATATTTATAAAATTAAACTATTATTTATATATTGTCTTAAGTAAAAGTGGCTGTTATATTTTTTTTCCTCTCCAAAAATCACACACATATTAGCCTTGCACGAGTCTCACAGTACGGCGACGTTGGGTAAGGATTAGGTTGACTCACTTGTTTCCGACGACAAGCTCCGGTAAGAATGTTTGGCCTCGAATAGGCTGCCGAAGATGCCGTTCAAGTCTTCGCCGTAGAGGATCGACACAAACAGAACGAAGGCCGTTGATATGGTCAATAGGTATAGCAAGAGCCGCCCCTTGCGGAGGAGGCCGGCGGAGGACGACGGTGGTGCCCTCATTTTTTAATTTTTTTTTTTTTTTTGCTTTCGAGGTTATGTAATAATATTTTGTTGATTATGCATTTTAAGTGTGATATTGAATAAATACATTAATATATGAGATGATGACATTGTCTCCTTCATTATTTATTACAAAACATACGTATTATATCAGATATATTACTTGATAAGTGGAGGCATCGGCGGACACACGTGTAAGGGTGAGGGGTTTAAGCCCCTACAAACCTCTTCATTTTTTTTCTTTATTTTACCGTTGAATTTGTCGAAATTGTTGAAAAATGATCTTCAATCGTTATTAAGTTGACGTTACTGAAAATCAAATTGCTAGAGATTAGAGGATTAAGAAGAGTTGAAATTGCATAAAAGAAAAGGAAAGAACCAAGAAACTCGGTCGTAAAAGATGGATTTGAGAGAAGAACAAAATGTTAAAAAAATATTATTATATATATAACTGTAAAAAAATATGTTAAATAGAAATCTCTACTAATATTATTTTTTCTACATCCACCACTGATGGTGCATTTAGTTTGGATGGTTATGCTTTACAGTTTACGATAATGACTTGTAAATTAATCTTGAGTTTATGATATTGACTTGTTAAATGGATCTTGATCAGTTTAATTAGTTCAAGTATCTGGAAATAATAATTAATTGAGGGCTTATTGGCAAAGAGTAGTATTTGAAACAAATATGATGGAGATGATTAAAGGTGTAAGTTAAGTTTTAAAAAGGAAAAGAAAAAATTGTCAAGAAATAAAAATATTTGTCGTAACGAGATTAAAAAATAATCATTTCTATAGATAATATTGAATTATTAATAGTAATTTGTCAAAATATGACGATTTCTTATGGTTGATTCACCTCTTTTTTTTTCCTCTTTTATTAAAAAAAATGATCAATAATAGTTTTCCATTTACCCTCGTGGTGACTCAAACCCCGACCTATTAGTTGGAGGAGAAGCGTTTTACCAACTAAGCTGCGCTTCATCGTCTTATGGTTGATTCACCTTGTCTACGTGCATTTAGATAATAGTGGCAGTACGTTAGTTCATGCCCATTATGAATAGGAAAATGTGTATTTATTTAATTTTTATATAAATAAATGTATATTCATGAAAAAAAATTATAAAAAGATGGACAAATCAGATTTTAAGATTTGGTAAATGGTGGGCGTCAATTTATTAATGCTCATAAATTCTTGTTACCATTAATTTAAGTTAGACGTGTTATATTTTGTTGCAATTAATTTATATTATAAGTCTTATTTGTTATAAAGTTAATTAAAGAACAAAACGAAAGTGAGTTGCAAAATGGTATTTGGGAAAATATCAAAAAAAATTATCTCATAGGTTGTGATCACACAGAATCATATATCTTACTTTTGGTATTTTTCATGTCACACTTTTTAAATTCTTTATAGTTTTTAACTATTTTCTCTTCAATTTTAGTATAATTCTAAGATAATTAACTAGGGCTCTCTAATTCGGTTAAGATTTTTTATATTTATTTTCTAATTTTTAAATTAATAATTGATTATTAGGGTTCATTAATTCAAAATTAGAGTGTATAATTTTTTAAGTTTTAATTTTTAGTGATAAACATTAGTAATTAATTAGGATTCATTAAATAATAATATTTTTTATTTTTGTTACAATTGTTGTAAAATAGTATAATTAATAGTAGGGCATGGTGAAACACAATAAACTATAGAACAGAGGTTTCCATCCAAATAGATAGTAGGCATGATTGAATATTTTTATGTACGTTATTGTGATTTCTTCAATCGAATATGAATTAAGCAAATTAGATTTTTCAATCCATAATATATTAATATAATATTATAATCTTCAATCAATAAACACCAATAAATATTATGTACTGCAAAGCAAACAAATCAAAATCATCGAAGCCAACTTTAATTTGTTTTACCAAAAAAGACCAAATTGCCATTCACATGAGGATATGAGCACAAGGTCAAATTGTCAAAACTATATATCACCAGTAACCTAAGATCATCTATTTTGAAAACACACTAACAACAACAAACAATTGAATTAAGAACTTTTCTTAACTCAAGATGCTACCTCATCAACTGTAAAGAATGGACTAACTTGAGCAAGAATTGGATAATCTTTGGCACAAGCAATGTCAGTAGATCTCTCGCAGAAGTGCGCAGCCATAACCAAATAAATGGATGTCATGACAAGATGAGGGGTATGGGTGGGAACAAATACCCTTCATCTCCAAGAGCTCTTGTGCTCTCAATTTCAGCCACGGCATGCCACATTCACATTTTGTCGCGACAGAGATGGGGAATGGTTAGCTCAGAAATCGACTGGAGAATACGAGCTCCTGTATACTTGTGAAGGTCCTGTGAATCTCTGAATCAAAGAGTGATACAAACTCTGCAGACGATGAGGCGGGGGATTAGAAGATGTACGACTGTTATCTTCCCTTAAAGAAGTAGGCAGAAAGACTATCAACTATTGATTGAAGGGATAAAAGCAGGATTATCAGATAGGAAGTACCTGTATTCTATGTGGTAAGCTAGCCCACAACTCCAGGTTGGGAATCACCTGATAATGATAATCAACAAATTGATCAAATCACGGTGATTTAACCGAAGAAAAACAGGTATGGCTCCATAATCAGATTCATTTTCTTATAATTCATGAAATATACATGTCACTTTGTACATAGCTGGTCGATAGATGCCATAGCATGACCACAATATAGACCACCAAATGCCTGGTCCTAAGGCTAAATACTTGAGGACACACTAAATATTCACAGATAAATATCTTCATAAGGAGATCATGATTCTTCTCTGATGTCATACAAAAACATGATCATGGAACAATTGAAGCAAGGTTTTAAAATGCATTTTAAGCCTAGAGGCATTTTCCAATGGCCCTGCAACAGAACAATGAGTCAACTCACAGGGTTTTTAGTTGGATTATAGTTTAATTGATGTGGATTTTCTGGGAGTTTTAATCATGTTTATGTCCCCAACTTTCACGTTTTCCCTTCAAAAACCCTCAACTTCAGAAAAAGTTTATTTATGTCCTGTTTGTTGGGAATATTTTTTGGAAAATGCATAGTTGGGGACACATAACATGATTGACCCAAACAAAATTCACCCCAATTAAACTATAATTCACCTAAGAACCCGGCGAGCTCTTTCCGTCGCCAGATTATGTAAAGCGGGACATAGATCAAACTTTCGCAAAGTTTTGATCGGTTTTTAAAGAGAAAACGTAAGCTGAGGACATTTTATGAAAAACGGTGAAAGTTGAGAACACAAAACATGATTAAACCCAAAATTTATAATAAGTATTATGATTAGTAATAAAAAGATTAAAATTACCAATGGCATAAAAATAAAAATAAAAGATAAAGAGGTTCTACATACATCTATTCCACGAACATGCAGGAAGAAATACCGGTAAACCGCACCAGCCAGTAAGTAAGATCCAAAGAGGCACAAGATTCTACAAAAACCAAAGAAAAGAATATGACAAAAACGATCTTTTGTAAACAAAAGGTGAAAAATGATAAAGTCTCACAAACATCAAATCAACTTACATGATGATTAAGGTACCAAACCAGCCCAGTCCATTTCCATTAGAGGATATAGTCCTGGCACAGCCTAATGGATGCTTCAGCTCTGTGTTCTGGCAGTTTAAATTATTAAACTTGTAAACGAAATCCATTTATTAAGAACCAAACCATCCTCAGAGTCAGACCACTCTAACATCAAAAGCATTATGTTTGATAAAAGAAGGGTCATCTGTAACAATCATAGCATTACTAATGCAATATCTGCAGTTGCAAGATGATACTTAGAGAACACATAATGCTCCATTGTACTCATCCTACCTACAGTATGAGGAAAAGATAATAGAAAAACAAAAACACCATCAGACCTTCTCTATATGAAGAAATGATGCTAGTATTTTTAGACTTAAAAGTCAATTATTTCAAAAGTGAAAGATGGGGAGTTTTGCATAAGATATCCCTTAACATAACAACAGGAGAATTTCAACCATCATGAGGATTTAGCATAATTTATTCACTTTATAATGCATAGAGAAACGAACTGTTATCAACTTTCTAAAGCTAACTTGAACTGTTATTCACAAAACATGATTAACCCAAAAAACCCCACATCAATTAAACTATAACCCACTTAAGAACCCGGCGAGATGACTCATCATTTCATCGCCGAATTATGTCAAGCAGTACACAAATCAAACTTTTCACAGAGTTAGGGGGTTTTGTTTTTAGAGAATAAGTAAGTCAGGGACATTTTTCTAGAAAATGCTGAAAGTTGGTACACAAAACATGATCAATACTAAAATTTACAGAAATATGATTATTTACAGAAACTTAGAGACAACGTAGTCAGGAAAGACTACTATATGAGACTTGACAAGATATCAAGGACTTACATAATCACAGATGCCAACATTCTCCAACACCTGAGGACCCTGAAAAATAGCAATATGGCCGAATTAGTCAAAAAACCTACACCTGATAGTAGCTAAGTAGCATGAGGGAACAAGATGAATCACTCTATAAGGAACTACATCATACTTGGACTCCATTTGAATTACATATAACTGATACAGAGAGTGAACAGTTGTGCTTCAGGCCACTGTTTGTCATCTTAACAATGATACCTTTTTCAGGACTCTTCTTATCTGCCATAAAGTGGACCCATAAGACCAAATTATGTACTAAAAAGAACCATAAACAGGAAATACATAAAGGGGACAGCCAGTTGTGGATACTAACGCAAAAGGCAAGAATTGTCTAATCAATGTGACTTGTGTTTCAGACTTACAGTTTTTAAATTGATGGGAACAACTTACCTAGGACATCAATGAGTGTGCTTGAAGGCTGACCAAGACTTGTACAAACAGGGTAACCTGCAGTACATTGATTTTATGGAATAAATAGACTTGCCACTTCCTTATATGCTGATGGTTATGCCACACATTAGTTGTATTAAGGAACAGAGTTTCACAAATTGAAGGTAATAAAAGCAAAAGGAATGCACAAAAGACGAGGGACCAAATAATATTTCCTCTTAAGGTTTCAAATAACCGAATAAATTGTCTAAAAAAATGAATAAATTGAATCATCATCCTCTAAGAGCAATCTACTTTTTCCTTGGACCATTGTCCTCAGTTCCTCCAAGGAATTGAGTATGTATCATTTGAGTAAATGTTTGCCTCAGACTGTCATATATGTTTGCAAATCCAATATGTGCTTCAGTTTCAGGTTGTGAAGCAGCCCCATGGGTAAATAGTAAAAACATTGAATTGGTAAAGGTCAAAAGGACAAGTCTGATCCATAAATATTCCATGAATTCATCTACCTATAAGTCTAAGCTCCCCAATGCCTAATCCAGAAGAACACTGATTCACCAGACCAAATACATGCCTAATCCCAGAAGAACACCTGATTGACCAGACCAAATACATGCCAGAGATAGCAAATTCCTCCATCCATGTACATTCTCTAGAACCTTTTTTATGTAACGAAAAGAAATCCTATTTAAACTCACTCAAGTTTAATCTATCCAATTTTAACAAGATGACAATCGTCTATATGACTTTTGATCACAATTCAGTTGGGCGAATGTAAATGTAGTAATAAGTACTAACCCTCTATTTTGTTAGAAACAAGTGCACTGCAACCCATTCCACAGCGTGATGGACCACCACAGTCCTACAGAAATAAAAGAATGCACATATCAGAAGTTAATACTCAAATCTATATCATTCTTAGCTCTATTATAATATAAGATAATAAGGCACCCAACCTAATCGATCAATCATGTTGATGGTCCAGTGTTCCCAAATTGATATCAAGTGGAATTTTGAATTAAAACTTCAAAGTTGGCAGGGTGCAATTATTAGTTCTATAGCCAATCCCATCTATAACTCCCCTAAAGCACTGTAGCTATCCCAACTCATATAACTTGCTGCAAAAATTTGCATCCCAGATGCCATATTCTGTTTATCAAACATCCTTCAGCAATATAAATTATGCAAGTGAGACCAATACATGAAATTAAATTAACTGCTTCCTGAAATTATTACCATAAACCAATATCAAAACTGAAAATGTTTGCGAAATGGTGCTGCCTAAAAAAGTAATTACCTTACAGCCAACGCACATGGGAGGATCATGGTTGAATACCATTGAACCGCAAAGCTGCTCCACGTCAAGAGTGAAAGTTATATACATAAAAAATGTATTGAATAATTGAAATTGACTAAATGTATCTGGATCAACTCAGAACACAAAAAAAATGTTCAACTAATTATCAGCAGTAATCAATAGCAACTCAATGAAAAGTGACTACAAACTTATGTGTGGTATCTTTCAATGATGGAAAAGAAATTTAAAATAGTAACCTGATGGAGCCAACCTGAAACCAGACCACAGTCCCATTTGAAGCCACCTTATAATACCTAAATCACCCAAAAAAAACAAAAAACAAAAAAAAAAGAGGTAAATATAAAACATGTATATTTTCGTTGTACAATTTAACAATGAATACCCATTTTATGAGAATTTCTCTATCTCAGTACAGCAACACTAAGTGGAATATTGTACAAAGTCCATGAACACACAATCACACACATTAGTATGCATGTGTAGATGGAAAGTGGATAAAATACCAAATCACTAAGTACAGCATAGACTCTACTATATTATTGTACTAAATTACAAGCAACCATGGGCATTATGACACTCCGAGATTCCTATTCTTCACCTAGACATTGCATCCCAAAACTTGAAACTCAACCATTCTCCAAATTCCATATCAAGTACACAACATGCGTTCTGAAAAACCGACTCGCACAATATGATAAAAACACATGCATGGAAACTTCCGGTGGCGAAATTCCCATCAAACAGTGCAAAATTAACAGCGAGGGCCCGACAGCAACGGCTATAAACCAATCAAAGTCAAAGGAAGAAATTCGGGAGAACGCAGCAGCATCAGGAAAATTACCCATCTTCACTCAGGATGCCATGCGGAAAATTACGAACCGGCGAATCGAGGCTGTAGTAGTGGACCTTGTTGTTGTTCTCGACATTAAGCTCACACAGCGCCGGCGCGGCGGCGACTCGGTGGAGAATCGTTGCCACAAACACTAGAACGAGAAATTGTGCGCTCGGAGAGATGCCGCCAATTCTCATTTCTTCTCCGAATCTCGCAAACGGACGAGATGAATCTCGTTGAAATCGAGAAATCGCGGAGATTTTGGAGAGTACTTTATACCCACCATTTTACTCATTATACCCCCATCATTAATAATAATAATAATAATAATAATAATAATAATAATAATAATAATAATAATAATAATAATAATAATAATAATAATAATTAATGTACTATTATATCCTATAGCCATAGCCCTAATTAAATACAGAGAATTATTTATCATTTCATTTTTTTAATTTCTATGGAATTAGCTAAATACATCCATTGTAGATTATATACATTCGAGTGTATATACATATTTGCTGCTACAGATCTGATTGTATTTACATTTTGGTGCTTATGAAATTGCTATACTGGATTTTCTGTGTTGGAAAAATTTGTAGTACGTTAATGGATGCATGTACGGTGCTCGACCAAATGACTAAAAGAGTCAAGAAAAGGCGACAAAAAGTTGTACAATAAGTCTACGCATACCAAGTGTTCGATAAAATGTCCAAAAAAAAAGAATAATTGCCTAAATATTTTTTAATAAATGCAAATGATAGAATTAGAAACATCAATAGATACCTTATATCTGCTCCACATATCATATTAAATATAAAATCTTAAAAAAAATACATATTATGGATCATATTATAGATTAATACTTATGAAAGAATCATAATTTCGTTCCAAAATATACTGCACATTGAATTTACCAAACCAAATCAAACTAAATCATGTTGCTTCGCAATTTATCAAATAAGTGGTTTTACATCGTCAAATCATAAATTGCATTCGTAAAATATATTACAAAGAAACGACAAAACAAAAAATACCATTGGCTCATATCCAAATCAATCTCTTTAGGGAGTATACCAATGTCTGTGTTAGTCAAGCCGACATTCTCACTTCCGCTTCGTCCACTACTACTCACGCAGAGGCTTTTTTCTAAAGCGGATCGTTCCCTTACCCATATATTTTTACATCCCACAGCTTCGACAGATCGCTTACTTCACCTCATGAAGCAAGGAATAACTTTCAGATTACTCCTAACGATAAATAATTCTTACAATCAATCAAGTCCAGAGATTAGGCAATCAAATAGATAGGTAATTAAACAAAATAAACTGAATAAACAACCAATCAAGTAAGCAATTAAATAGCATAAACAATCAATCAAATACCAAATTCTCAAAAAAGTCCAAATAAAAGAAGTATGTAATTCTGGGAGATAACTTCTGCAAAAATATGAAGCCCAATTACAATAATCAGCCCAATTACACGAACATTCTTTTAGAACTAATTCTGTTTTATTAAAAATGTCCCAAAATATAAGAAATATTTCTTTAAATCTCACATTTTGTATCAAAATTATCTTGCTTCTATTTTCCGATCCCAAAATCTTGATATAACTTGCTGAATGCTACTGTATAATATTTATTTTTGTTTTTTAAATGATATTACACAAAATGATCACGTTTGTCCTAATCCTTAAAAAATAT
>JAYDZE010013065.1:0-10261 GCA_034509125.1 Monilaria moniliformis
TATATATAGATTGGTACAGTTGTCTGATCGATCCGATCGATTTAACCATGAATCAGTACTTTTGTCGGTTCGCTCAACAGTTCGATTTGTTTTTAAAACATTGGTAGGAACTATGTATGGATTTTCACTTGTATTTTATTAAATAAGATGAAAATTCTTAATACCACCTATAGCCTAAACCCTGCGGATTAGAAGTGAAGTAATTGGTAATTAGTAATTACATAAGAAAAGATATTTGATTACCTAGATATGGTAAGCAAGAATGAATGACATCTTTCAAGTGAGCTTTCTCCATTTACAGTTTTTTTATCATCGAAATACAAATCATCTATCACTGGAGGGCCTCCACAAGAGGAGTGAAAAGAGTGTTCTTGTTGCCATTTTCGTTCCTCTATCAAGAATGTGGTATTTCTATTTTAGAACATAACCTTTTATAGTTTTACCATATTCACACTCAATATTTACAAAAAGTATACCACTTACTTCTATTTTTTAGTACGCCTAAAAATCACTAATATATCCACTAATTCAATACTCTTTATGGGACTCATTCTTTACTTCAAATATATTTTTCAATATTTTTTTAAATCCACGCTCTTCTTTCTATACCACACTCTTGATGGATGGAAGAAATAATAGTTTTTACTCACACATCTTTACATTATAATTTAACTCTTCTAAATATTTGTGTTTTAAATAGCTTATTGGGATGGGAGGAGTAGATTTTAATGATTTCATGACTTAGATTATGGCAACTGTCATATGTTAATTTATTGGTAGACATGTTAATGTTTTTCCACGGATTATATGGTAATTGCATATTTGGTTGGCGTGAGTAGCATGAGTACAATATGTAGGAGTCAATGTTCAGTAGCTTGCAAACTTTCATAAGTTTTCACTAGCTAAAATTTTCATTTCCTAACTTTTTAAATATTTCCTTTATCCTATTATTTTGTTGAATATGTCTCCAAATATATAATAAATTGAACGAGTTGGGGGCAAGTGATTAGAGCGACAAGAATATTAAAATTCATAATTCATGAGAATATTTCTCCAATTAATTTGCTTACCCTTTTTAGAAGGTGCAAAAATACGTGTGGGATGTGGATTGTTTTGATCTTACATTGCAGTTTATACATTACAGTGATTATAATCAGTATTCTTAATAAACAAAGGTGCATGGTTATCAGTACAGATCTAAGTCCTTCGACTTCAAATTTATTTATACAAGATGCATAATAATGCCGTTAAAGATAATAAGGCAAGACCTAACAGCGTAATTTGTCTTGTGGAAAAAACATCTGCCTCCACTCGACGTTCGTTTTGTTTGTTTGTTGTTTTTCTTTCTTCTACATTTCTGTTACGCGTTAAGTCTGTGTTAGTTTCGACCTAAAGCTACTCGATTAGCACTTCTAAAGGTATGTATTTGTGCAAACAATCACATAATTTTCATTCTTATCCCTCGAAACTTGAACGAGCATGCATGTGAGAACTTCAAACACATTTTGCAAATGAGAACTTCAACATTCCTATCGTATAATTCCAACAAAATCATTACCAAACAACACTATTTAGGAGAGGAATGACTAATCTCATCTCATGGGCATACACATGCCTTTAAAAATAATGATTTCTAATAGAAAAATACATCCATTATAGAATCGAGAATAGATTTGAAAATTGTCATTCCATTTCTATTTCATTCTCGAATACCACAGTTGGAAAATTTTCATTATAATTACCGTAAGAAACGTATGGAATAATCATCTTCTTAGGATAGTGTGAAAATAGAATTGACTCGAGCTGTGCGTGGACAGCTACTAGCTATCTGTATATAGGCAAAAACATGTGAAGGGAGCACCACTTGTACAACTGGAATATAAGGAATCCTAGGCACAAGTATGATTTTTCAGTTGCCACTTGCCACCACCAAGAAGAGATCATCTACTCTACCTGTTATCCTTCCATTTTCACCAAAAATATTTTTATACAATGACGTTTCACCCCGTTTTCTATTATTTTTTCCAATAATTTCTATAAAAAAATTGATGTCTTGTAATAATCAACATATGACTATGGAACTTAGGGGAAATGATTTATATCACATTTTTATACTTATTATTAAAAATATACCACACCTTCCATATAGACATAGAAGTATCTAACAATAATTTTATTTTTGAATCTAGACTTGACTCACTATCTAGGTACATAAGGGCATGAATAACAGTAAGTAGTATTTTTCACACAAAGTACTTATAGTGCACAACAAGAGTGCACACACTATTGCGGCCGCACATTACATAATGTATAACACGCAACCCTACACAGGTTTGCACGTCACTCGTCTAGCCTCCGACGTGCAACGGACTCGCGTGCAAGAGCCAATAGGCGCCTCGCGAGCAGCACACGCCGCCCAATCCATGACTTGGCTTCGTTTTAGACGTACTTTTAATTAATTCTTTTAATAAAAACTGAAATTCAATTTTCTTATTGTTTTTTATTTTATTTTTATTGTAGCTCTATAGCCGTTTTAAAATTAAAACTAATTAAAAATTAGGCAATTTAGCCATTCGAAACGTCTACTACAACCTTTTTGAATTATTTTTTCTTTTTTTATATTCTTTTCATATCTATATATATCCCCTCATTTTTACTCACTTTCACCCTCCATTTTAACAACTTCTTCAATTTCTCTCTAAGTTTCAGGATTTTTCGTGTTTTAAATTCGAGCCATGAATCCATAAGCCAATTTTTTTCACCAGATATTCCTCCGGCAATTCGGACGACGAATGCAACAAACTTCTCGCGATGATTAGCAACGCCAGGTCGGTTCCAATGGATTATGTTGCGCAATTGGAGGCGGCCAATCAACCCCGACCAAGGAGGCACATTCATTGAGATTGAGATGCCAGAGTCGCCCGCCTTGTGGATGATTAATTTTTCTGACAATTCTCAATGGGATCTGACAATTTTTTGCATCGGTTTCGTATGTGCATGAATTTGTTCATTAGCATAGTGGATATGTTAGCCGATTGTGATGAGTACCTCCGGCAGCGGTTGAACTCCATCGGACGATAAAGGATATTGACGCTACATAAGTGTACATCAGCCATCCGAAAGTTGGCGACCGTTGGATCTGCCAATCATTCTAACGAGTATCTACACATCGCGGAAACCACAAGGTGGGAATGCTTGAAGAAATTATGCCGTGCAATAATTGACGGATTCGGTTGTATATACTTGACGACGTCAACAACTGAAGAGTACCAGAACATGCTCCGTATGCACGAGGCACGTCACGACTTTCACGACATACTTGGGAGCATCGAATGTATACATCGGGAGTGGAAAAATTGTCCAAGCGCATGGATGGGGCGTATACTAGCGGGCATCATGGCTCATATCCGACGATTATCCTAGAAGCAGTCGCCGAAAATCGATTGTGCATTTGGCATGCTTGATTTGGTGTTCCCGCCTCCAACAACGACATCAACATGCTCAACGACCCTGACGTCTTCACCAACGTGTTGCATGGTAGGGTGCCGACGATTCGATTCTGGGCAAAAAATAGTCGTCGCTACGATATGGGCTATTAAGATGTTTTCGTGTCCAACTGACCCTAAAAGACGTCATTTTTTGCAGAAGAATAAGTCGATTTGAAAGGACGTGGAACGAGCCTTCAGTGTTCTCCAAGCATGGTTCGCGAAAGTCAGGGGTATGTGGGATAAAGATGTGCTTGTCGACATCATCTGTGTGTGCATCATATTGCACGACATGATTATCAATGGCAAGGGCTGGAGATCTCTAATTTTTTAAGAAGAAAACACCGGCACGTCGAGCTCCACCACAACCAACAACCCAAATCGAGGTGCGCCATCATCATTCAGAGTGTTCCAACAACGTCGTAAGTCTACTAGCGGTAAGAATGCTCACGCCATACTCCAACAAGATCTAGTTGAAAAAATTGCCGCACACTTTCAGTTATCTCATTGAATCATAGGGCATTTCAGTTTTAATTATCTAATTTTAGGATTTTAATTATGTAATTTCCAGTTGTAATTATGTAATTTTAGGATATTAATTTTGTAGTTTTATTTAATTTTAATTATATAATTTTTGTTTTAATGAAAATTGTATCTCTAATTAAAATGTACATTAATAAAATTACAATATATAATTGTTAATTAAATGAATTAAGAAAGGATTATAAATATAAGAAATGGGAAAACAGAACTATAAGTGTGAAGTGCTTATAGTACTCATGAATGTGGGTAGATTTACACATAGCGTTTTTGTGTGTAAAAGTAGTTGTGCGACTCAATTATTGTAGTTATAACGTGCTTATAGTGCTCCACTGCTGCAGATGCCCTAATTGTCGCATTGACAACTAAATCTGTGTGGAATTGATCGTCAAATTGAAAACAATTATGTTGATATTTTTTTAATTTTCACATCGGCTAAACATCTTGTTTAACTTAATTCTACATAGATTTTTGGTTGCCATCATAATCATATATAATAAAAATAAGAAGTGATTTTTTAACTAATCTACCATGATAGTTAAAACTAATAGTTAGCCACGAAACTAGAAAAACTATAATATAGCTAATATTCGATTGTTTAGACAAAAATGCTCATGGAGAATACCAGCTATTTTTTTACCGTGCCATAAATATCTTTTTGGTTGTCATCTCTCTTTCTCTCACACACATTCCCGCCGCCTACAAACTCAAACACTTCCGGAATTGCAGCAGCAGTACGCTGCCACCGCCGTCTACAAACCCATAAAATTCCGAACCAACCTCATAATACAAACTGTTGACAATGGCGTCGCTTGCAAACCAAATCATTAATATGTTTCCGGTATTTTTTATTTATTTTTAAAAAAGGTGACGTCGACGGGATTTATAGAATTTGAATGGTGGAAGATTATTTCTGTATTATTTTGAGAATTTGTGTGCATGGTTGTTTATCTTTCAGATGTTTTGTTTTTGTGTAGTTAAAGATCATTCCAGGTTTTTGTTTTGGTGTTGTTGGAATTTTTTATTTTATTTTTATGGTTAAGAGTTAGATTTTAGGGTACTATGGTATGAGGTCTAATTTGCCAAATCGATACCCAACATACCAAACATGCATGCGTTTACTAATTCATGGTTATTTTCTTTTTTCATTATCTTGGTTGTATTTTTTTCAGAACGCTGAAAAAACACTATAAAATCATTCAACAATATAACGAAAAAAAAACAAGATAAAAGAAAGAAAAGAAATTTTGGTATGCACGGTACAAAATGACCATAAATTTCATACCACATACATACCAATCATTTGTGTGTCTGGGCTCGGCACTACGTGTTCAGATGTGATATGCATTATATGAATTTGGTCAGTTCATACTATTAATACCAAATCTTGCTTGCGCAGATGCGATATGCATGATATGAATTGACCAATTTCATATCATGCTTATCTAATATTGCGTTTGGCCGGCTTCAGCACTAGGCGCACATGTTTGGTACACAAAGCATGAAATATGTCAATTCACTCCACGAATACCAATTTATGCGCGTGCATATCATCGATACGATACGAGTGGGTTTGGTATGATAGTATTCTTTATTGCCAATTCATACCATTCATACCAAAAAAATATGTTCTTTTTTTATTTCTTTTATGGAGAAAGTGACGTAAAAAGTAAACAAACGTGGGATAGAGTAGAGACGTCTCTAAAAGACAACGAGTGTGGGGAGCTCAATCGTCAAGGAACGAAAATGACACGCTAGTGTTGCTCATGCATCCCGCCAAACCAAAGGGCTTATAAACAACTATATGTACCCACTTTCACACAATCTCTACATCTTCAATCCTACAAAATTCTAAGTCATTCTATCTGCGAATCATCGAATACCCTAAAACTCTATTTTTCTTCAGAATTTGCAACCATGGAAGCCACAACCTACTCTCACGAGCCTATCGTCTCCCCCACCGGAATCAATCACGAAAATATTCAAGAAATCTTCAACATGTTCTGAAATCTAAAGCTTCAAAAGTTGATACCTCTCAAGCCTTCTTGCATCTTGTACAAAGAAGTAGAGATGATACTTTTATGTCCCTACAGAAAAGGAGATAGGCCTCATGTTGCTGAGTTTGAGGTGCTCATTGAAGAAGAAGGGCAGACCAATATGAAAACGTTTGAGATCATCATAAACTAGTGCATAGAGAAAGTCTACACTATTCTCTAGGACAACAACCTCCTTCCCGACGCCCTTCCAACCGAAGAAGTGCTTGAAGGGATGTACACGATGATGGAAATCTGTATCACAGCATATCAAGCGATTGTGTTGAGATTCTCGCTGAAATCAAAGTACAAGATCCTTCATACCATTGTACAACGAGTGATTATGGGCATTGTATGATCTTTCTACCAAATTAGTCGTCCCAACAAAATGTGATGGAGGTCGTTCTCTCTCAAAGGGAATGTAATTGGAAGAAATTTCTGTTGAATCTTCTTGATAGAGAAATTAGGACATTCCAAGAGAGAAAGAAAGCCAGATTGGGGACGAAAATCTCTGCCATCTTCTGGACAACGTGAAAGAGGATGCGATCATCTTCGACTAGCAATCAAAGTTATTCGAGGATAAAATGCTATTCAAAACAGAGCATGCCGCTCTGTATTCTTTAGGAACCTGCCAAAATTTGTAAGTGGATAGATGTTGATCGGTGTAAGAAGCAGAAGCAACAAGAGGTCCATCTCTCTACAACCCATCTAAGAACTTCCACATCTCTATCATAGCTGACCTTTTTAACCAGAAAAACGGTTGATGACGACATCCTTGCAAAGGTCGAGCTCTGACAGGCCTTTGAAGAGCAGTACAAAGCACTGTCAAATAAGATAGATGATTTTGCGAAGATAGACAAGGCCATCTCTTCTAAACTCTCGACATTGGTGCAAGAGCATGGATAAAGACTCACCAGTTTCTCATGCGCGGGGACGCAAATGATGACAAATTTTCTATATGCTCCTCAAAGTCATGTCTCGTATAACATCTTACAGCTTACTTGAAGACACTACTTACGCATTGACCCCACTTCATGATGTTGCACTTTCTGTGATATGTACAAAGTGCATGAGGAGTTCCTGGAAAGACAATATCCATTGCAATCTTGTTGTTGAGATGGTGATCAGTCATAAAGAACAAGTGCTCGATGCGGCCAAATGTCACCCGCAACTGACTAAAGAACCAAATCCATGATGTATCACTTTCTACATCCCCAATCCCAAAAGCTAATAGAAAAATTTGCTCATTAGCATTCTTTGTAGCAGCAACAAACATTTGTATTTTTATTTCAAATTTAGGCCGTCAACTACAATCATGATATGACACTCACTAAATCCACTAACACATGCAACAATAGCCGTGAAACAAAACTGAAAAACATCACATGGCTTTGTCTTTGCCTTAACGAAGGAACCTGGATTGGAGTGTTGCAACATGTAAAGATAATTCGGAAGCAACTAAAGGACTTGTTTGCGTCATCATAAGTCATTGCCATTACTAGATTTCTCCAACAAAAAGCGGTTTGATATAACCTGAACATCAAATTGGCTTAGCACCTATACTAGAATATCATTTGGCCTAAGAACGACACCATCAAACATCAAGTTCGGAACAAAGTATGCAGACAGAACCTTATAACACACATTTGGAGCGAATTGATTTATAATCAAATAAACAAGTGTGAGGGCTCCAATTGTATACTCTACATGCATTCCCCATTAATCCCACATGCATGACGAACAAACACTTTGCTTTGTGATTGCCAATGAAGAAATATCTTATCTTCGATGAACGTTTCCTAATATAGTCTGCACGATTCAAGATATGATGCATTCCCAATTATGTAATAATCTTCTCTTTTTTGAAGAGTACTACTCTGTGACAAAGTGTATTATTTACGAGTTCATCAACTATACCTAGTTTGGAACAAGGTAGAAATGCTTGATATGTCGCACCAAGAACAATCCACTATCAACAATGCTCATGAATTTCTTCAATAACCTCATCATTACCCTCTAATGGTGGCACATTGAAGTGATCACTACCACAACAACCATCAACATCATTGATGAGCCCATTTTTGTGCTTTGTTTTGGATCTTTTGGGGTGTACATATCGATTTTTTTTTAAATGTTTTTTTGTGTGTTTTCCTTGTTTGTGATGACACATTTGGGCAACAGGAAAGGTCTGAGCAACAAAGGCAGCTTTTCCAGCAAACCAGATAATTTTCATCAATGAAGTCATCGAGTCATATGGAAGGCAAAGAACACACCCCTGAGTGTAGACTCCACGTAAGGTAAAGTAGAAAAGATTAAAAGCGAAGTTGGAATGAAGTGTTGGGAAAACCAACTTATCGGGCATAAATTAGCTCTGATGAATAAGTTGTTGTGGTCAAAGTGGCGTCAGGAAGAATGTGGAAGAAAATAAAATTAAAGACTACTCGCAACTAAAGAATGATATGGGCGGAGCAAATAAGAGTCCTCTCTAAGGTAACAGATGAAGAAGTAGACTTACTTTCCTAACCGAACACAATTGGAGATGCACACAATCCAACAGATAAGGAAAGAATCTGACTATAGGAAATAAGGTTGAAAAGAAGATATACATGATAATGTAGCGACCAAACCTAACTCATTTGCAACTTACAAACCGTTCATCTATAAAAGGAGATTTTGAGACAAAGAAGAAAAAGAGTCCGAGAGGAGAAATAGACAGAAAGAAATATAGCCCCCGTGTCTCCACATAGTTTAGTTTAGTTTAGTTTTCTATTTTATTTTCTGTTTGAGTGACGTGGGGAAGAAACAAGTCCCTTAGGGCATAGTAGTTTAAATTTTGTTTTTGTTTCTTCAAGGCAGTCCATAATTCTTTCCATTTATCAATTCAAGTAAGTTTTTTTTTCATTTATTTCTTTTGTTTTTATTTCTTTCTTTATGTCTAGCTAAGTTTACAAGATTGATTTGGTCAATGACAACTTAAGCAAAAATCTATAAATTCGTGACGTCCAATTAGAGTAGTCATAACTGCATATTAGTGTCCTCGAAGTGTTAGGTATGATTCCAAGTATTTAGGCGAACTAAGTAATAACTAATCACTGATAACGTAGAGGTATCTAGATTACAAATCGATTAGGACCGAAAAGTGTATAATCCGAAGGCAACCTAGTTATAGACTGACTGTTATGGATAGAATGTGTATGTCGAGAAGGGCATACATAAGAATTCCTTTACGGGTCTGTTTAGTTTAAATGCTCATTGATCAACACATCGAATGATAATTTTGGGACGGAGTGTGTTCACCAAGGTTGGGAGTGAAATATCTATAATCAGTAAACATAGATAGAAAAGGGGTTTGCCGGGGGTGTGACAAGTAATAAGGGATTTCAGCATTACTTGTCCATAACCGTTGACATGAGCATACAGTAAAAACTTTTACACTGATGATCGGATAAGAGTACATGCTTAACAAATCAAGTCTCACACCAGGTCGTTTTTTTATTTGTTGTTTTCGTTTTTAGTTTCAGTTTCTTTTTTTTGTTTGCTTTGCTCAAATAGGTCGTTGTGACCAACCAACCCAATCTTTTGCAACTCTTTGGAGAGACAAAGAGAAAATCGACCATGTACTTACCACTTTGCATATAGCTATAAGGCCATGCTATAAATTTATTTTGAGCATGCTTACGACGGTCGCGTCAATCATCACGATGATCAAAACTGTCATCATCTTCAACTTCATCATCATTATTATCAGAGCAAAAATCAGGTACTTCACCCCAATCGCGATCAAAATCATGTGGTTTCCTACCATCATCATCATTCAGAGTGGCTTTATTCAAACAATCATCACCACTTGTCAGAATCTCCATATTTGGTTGAGGTAAGGGTTGAGGTCCCGGTTAAGGTAATGTACATGTAATTTGAGGTAATGGTTAAGGTCTTCGTTGATGTAATGTAAATGAATTTTGAGGTAATGTACTTGTATTTTAAGATAACCACTAAGGTAATGTACAAGTATTTTGAGAATGATTGGCGACAGGTGGACATTCACTATTTCTAAGTGAAATAGGCTTGTCCTCCAAATCAATCAAATAAGACAACTCAAAATCATATGTGATCCCCATTCTCATGGATAGGGATGTCAATTTAGCCCGAAACCCGTGGGTTGGCCCGATTAACCCGACAACCCGACATGGTTAGGGTTGAAAA
>JAYDZE010013076.1:0-10261 GCA_034509125.1 Monilaria moniliformis
TGGGCATTGGCTATTGGTAAGAAGACAGAAATGCTTGCTACAGGTGGTGTTGATGCAGTTGTTAATTTGTGGCACGACTCTACAGCTGCAGAAAAGGAGGAGGCCTTCCGTAAAGAAGTGCGTCATCTGATTATCATTTTTATATGTATTAACTGTATGCATTACTGAGAACAGTTTTCTTTGTTAAAATTAAACATACGCTATAACATTTTCATATTATTTTGCAGGAGGAAGATGTTTTGAGAGGGCAAGATTTAGAAAATGCTGTATTAGATCGTGACTACACTAGAGCAGTCCGACTTGCATTTGAACTTCGCAGACCGCACAAACTTTTTGAATTATTTAGTGAAGTCAGCAGGTGAAATGATAACTTTTTATTGCAGTATATTACTTGCTATATTTGTAAATAAGTCTATCTTAGCTCCAGCTTGTTACAGGAAGCCAAATGCAGACGTTAAGATTGAGAAGGCTCTTCGTCCTTTTGACAAGGAAGAGATTCGTTTACTATTGGAATACGTAAGAGAATGGAACACGAAACCAAAACTCTGCCATATAGCGCAGTTTGTTCTGCATCACCTATTTAGCATCATCCCTCCTACAGATTTAGTCGAGGTACTCACAGCGTCATCACTGGCATTTTTTCGTTTCTGTTTTGAAGTATTGTGAGTTTACATCTCATTGCTTTTGTTTTCTCTAAAAGATGAAGGGCATTGGAGAACTGCTTGAAGGCCTTATTCCGTATTCACAGAGACATTACACCAGAGTCGATAGGTTGCAAAGGAGCACATACCTCTTGGACTATACGCTAACTGGAATGTCTGTCATCGAGCCCGATGGGAACGCCACATATCCAAGAAACGACGAGGATGCAAAGCGTCCCTCGACTGCAGACAACGAGAATGCAGGAGAAACAGCTCGGGAGGAAGGCGAGGACTACCCAGAGCCCAAAGATGCATCAACAAAGAAGCGAAAAACACGAAAATCGCAAGATAAAAAGCAGAAGAAGTCGAAGGTGGCGTACGTGAGCGCTGTGGCGATATCCTCGCCGGCGTAATCCGTTTGATCGACATTGGAGTGTAATGTGCCTTTGTCCCGACAAAATATTGCTGTTTGTTTGCAAATGTCGAAACTCATGTGCAGATAAAGCTGGCACATCGAATCCGGGTCGTGCTCGTGGGCCACACCGTTTGATGTGAATACTCAAACGAGACTACCTGGATTGTCTAACGGGTCATCCGCTCTTGTATGGGGCCTGTTCTCGGAAGTCCAGAAACAAACAGCCTGTTGTAACTTTATCTCATTAATGAAACGTGTTCTAGAACAAATTCATGAGTTACTATTTCTAGATGGACGAATTTTGCCATGTGGTTTTGCATTATAATATAAAGTTTTATTTCGTGAATTTATTGTAATGCATAGTAGTTTCTTTTTTATTTATATATTGGTGTGGTGGTTGAAGTTTGTGGTAATAATGGACTGACATAGTTCGAGTTGGATGAAGCTGGAACCGTTAAAATAGTATGGGCAGCGAGTACGCGTGTTACGACAGCTCACTAACGTTTGCTTTGTGTTCATTTAATTCTTCAACTTTTGTCGAAAAAGTGCTATTTGGAAATTTCATTTTTATATAACTTAAGTTAGTAATAGATTATATTTCAAATTGAATGATTTTATCAATTTTATCATAAATTTTGGGATTTATGAAATTATGCTCCAATTTCATTATTGGAGTTTCTCTCCAATGACTAAATTGTTGTGTCGTGAGCTATTTTATCCAAAACAATAATTTGTATGCGTGACTCGTGAGTATCAATATTCTACATAAGGTCGTCTTAAACGTCCTTGATTATTGTCTTTAATGTTATCCACTACTGGTAGATTGTCTTCATGATCATGATTCAAGTTCATTTCAAATTATATTTCATCACCTACAATTCAATACGAATTTTATTAATTTTTTTAGAAACAAACCTCAAAAGTGATTGATAAAATTGATACAATTTTGAAGATTGATATATTATTTATAAATTTAAGAGATTAAAATATAATTGATACAATTATTAAAAAATATGATAAAATTGATAAATCTCAAAAATTGTGATACATTGACTAATAAATTCTTAGAGAATGCGATATTTTAGTAATGGTATAAAAAGGAATATAGTCAAACCTCAACCTACAAATGTTAGTTTTGGTAAAAAATTAAAATAAAATCTCCGATTGGGGGTTACTACGACTTAAAATAATTATCAATACTTAATTTGACTAATTAACTTGTATATGAAGGGGTTACCTTTTGAAGCCCTACCATGTTTATACTTTAGAAAATTCCACTCTACATAACTCGAATTTATTGGATTAAAATATGAATATGAGTATGAGTTTTGTTTTCTTTTTCATTTTTACATATTTGGATTTACTCGATTCTTTATTCAAATAAATTTTATAAACCCTTCTTTGTTTAGACAAGTTCCACATACCTAAGATTTCATGCGAGTTAGTCTTTTTTCATTTTAATATTTAGAAAGAGAAGTGAATTAGCTTAGTCAGCTAACTGATTAACGTACAATACCTACTTTGCGAAATAATTCGAACAAACAAAATACCACTCGTCGAACGAGGGTTGGGTGTGACTTAACTGGAAAAGGATCGGAGTAGACCCTCATGGACAGTGGCGGATGCAGAAAAAAATATTAGTCAATCCTCCAACTTTCAAGTTTCTGCTTTTCGAGGCATTAGCTCAATAAAAGCTAAAAACAATTTCCGATAATTTCCACAAATTTTTTTTTTAAAAAAAAAAGAAGAAAAAAAATAGTGGGGGCTCAAACCCCTCTCCATCTCTTACTAGGTCCACCCATGCTCGTGGATCTAACTTCTATTATAGTAATACTAATAATGGAAAATATACTTATTTGGCCCCATAAATTAGTTCAGTCACAAGTTTATCCCAGAGATTACTAATGAAGTATATATATATGAGTGAATCAATTTATGAAATTTGAATATTGTATTAACTGATTTTGGTACTAAAAGCATCACAAAGTAAATTTATAAGGTAAGCGAGTGTATTTGTCCTTACTAATGATAGTAATAACATGATATTGTCGATAATATCTTCATTTGGTTGTAAATTGTAATAATAAGACTGTGAGGTTCAATTTTCACAAAATACATCCGAAAAAGAGTCTCTCGTCTTAACTGCAAACACTTGTCGCATATATAAATTGATTTCGATTTGATTTTAGTTTGCCAATGTTTTTCTCAAATATGTGACAATGCATGCTATTACCAAAATGTGCCCCACAACCCAAACCAAACACCTTCACTTGAGAAACCGCACGTTTTTTCCTACCAAACTCTTTCCTTACCTTGTGAATTATGTCTCTCTCCCTCTCTCTCCTCTCTCTCTCCTCCTTACTTTATCGTGTTATTTGATTAATTTCTCCAAGTGGAACCAATCATTAACAATTCTAGATCTTTAAAATTTGAACTGCTCTTTTTATAGGCTAATCGTTTGATGCAAATCCAAAATATTACTTGTTATTTTAATCTTACATGTTACATCTATGATGGAAAACTTGTAGACCATTCATTATCTTAGCGACTATTAAAATTACAAAGAAAATACTAGAATTCATATGAAATTGGAAAGCTTGGATTGTAATTTGTAGCCAACTCTGTTTTGTAAAATAGAAATTGGACTGACAAGAAGCACAAGGATTGAGTGTAATTTATAAAATGAACAAGTACAATTTTGTATTCTAATTATATCTATGCAGAATTACAATTCATATTGTTAATAATTTATCATATCATTTGATTTTTGGCCGCTGATGATTATTTTATAATTTCGCATGTGTTTAGAGAAAAAAAGTCATACATTATTAAAAAAATACTGGATAAGTAGTAAAGATAATTTTATACCCAACTAATAATTTTGTTCTCCATAAACTAAGTATGAAGATAATTAATAAAAAGGATATTTGCCATTAAATCACAACTTTTCGTTGACTTCTGATCAATTCCATAACTTTTGAATATGTAACATAAAATTATAGCCTTTGATATTTTCTCTCCCACAGATCAAAATTTTGGTGAAATTGGTGGTGATGTGTCGGCCGGAATTCAATAAAAAGTTATGATTTAAATGACAATATCTCAATGACATCGTTTTGAAGAACGAATGTTTTGTCCACGTCAGAAATTCCGGTTGACACGTCACCACCAATTTCACCAAAATTTTGATCTATGGGATAATTGAGAAAATATCAAAAAGTTATAATTTTATGTTCCAGTTTCAAAAGTTATGAGATTGATTAAAAATCGATAAAAAATTATAATTTAAATGGCAATTATCTTTAATAAAACAAGTGTTTTGGTGTTTAGAGCATGATTGAGCCTTTGGAAATAAAATATAAGATTGGCTGAGTTTCTGACAGTAGATAATCTAATAATTTATACAACAAGTCAGAATGATGCTTTCTTTTCTGGAAAGAAAATATAATAAAATAATTTTTGCTGTTTGCCTATGACTAACTACCACCCGCCCAACCATCTGCTAACCACACACTCTTTCAATGCCCCAAACTTTCTTTCATTTCCTCTCTCTCTCTCTCTCTCTCTTTAAATACCCACACCCCTTCGCCAATCCCACAACTTCCTCTCTCTCTCTCTAAAACCCCTTCACGTTGTTGACATCCCCCCAACTCTGTGCACTGCGTGCTTTCCGCAATGGCGCCAGCTTCTTTCTGGAACTCATCCAAAACAGTCTGCGTCATGGACGCCTCCGGCCGCCTCGGTTCTGCCCTCGTCCACCGCCTCCTCCGCCGCGGCTACACCGTTCACGCCGCCGTCCATAGCCACGGTACCTCTCTTATCTACCTCTCTATACTCAGTCGCTTTTTTCGTATTTAGGTTTCCGGATTTCAATTTGTGATGTGAAATTGTTTATATTTTCAGATGAGATGCAGCGTTACAAGAGGCAATCGATGGAGAAGAAGGAGCTGAGAGTATTTCATTCGGATCCATTGGATTATCACAGCATTTTGGATGCTCTCAAAGGCTGCTGCGCCTTGTTCTACTCCTTCGAGCTCCCCTCCGACCACCCTAATTACGATGTAAGTTCGTCTCCGATTTCTCCCCTCTCTCACCTACCTTCTGCCCAATCGCCGGTGTATTTACCAAAAAATTGTAGAGAGAGAGAGAGAGAAATTAGGTCGATTGTCTTTGTAGCTTATTAAATTCATGAATTTCCTTTGATAGAGAGATCCAGCTATAGCTCATAAACCAGTTTTCATTTGAGTCTTATTATTGTCAAGCTTTCTAGGACGGCTTAAATGAGCAAACCAACAAAACCACGTGTTATGTAAATCCAAATATATTTCCAGATATTCAATTTGATGTATTTCACTAAGTCGTCGATTACGTTTCTTTGTTTTTTTCCTCCTTCAACTTTATTCGTGCTTTTTTTTTTTTTATCTATAACTTGTCTGCATAAATATCTCCACTAAAAATATCAAAGAAAATTTAAATTTAGCTGATTTTTTTTAATCATCGACGTCATTTTTTTTAAAAGTTCATCTTATCTCTTCAAAGTTTTATTGTAGTTCCGAATTCGCCCACACGAAATCTAGAACGTGACATAAGTCGAAATTAAATTTCGTTTGGAATTCAAATGGAGACACCCTTTGAAAACGACCCGACAGCTTTAGCTGTAAACTATGTGATTTCATGTGATTGTGTCTTCGTCAAAGTTGCAAGAAACCGCATTCGATCACGTTGTGTGTGATTATATTTGTGCAGGAATTTATGGGTGAATTGGAAGTAAGAGCTGCCCACAACGTGTTGGAGGCGTGTGCTCAGACGGACACCATCGACAAGGTTGTCTTCACGTCGTCCGCAACGGCCGTCGTCTGGAGGGAACACGACGACGGCCAGACATCCGACGTCGATGAAAGAAACTGGAGCGATGTCAACTTTTGCAAGAAGTTTAAGGTAGTTTGTTAGCTAGATAATGTTTCTTTTATTTCAGATTTGGCTGTGTCTTGTTATAGTGTTTCATCTTGTATTCTCGTATGCAGTTATGGCACGGGCTGTCGAAGACCGTAGCCGAGAAGACGGCATGGGCCTTGGCAATGGATCGGGAGGTGAACATGGTGTCGATAAACGCGGGGCTGTTGATGTACCCCGACTTGAGCATCAAGGACCCCTACTTGCTTGGGGCTTCGGAGATGTTCAAGGACGGCGTCCTTGTCACAGTCGACCTTGAGTTCCTCATAGACGCTCACATCTGCGTCTTCGAGGATGTCTCCTCGTATGGCCGGTACCTGTGCTTCAACGGCATTATCAACTGCAACGACGACGTGGTGAAGCTGGCGAAGATGCTCCTGCCGTCATCGTCGTCACAAGACATGTAAAGAAACTATTTTTTTAAACCATGAGAAACTGTAAAACCGTTGTCTCTCTGTATCTGAAAAAGCGTGAATCTTGTTGCAATCACAGGTTCGACGACGAAAGCGTGCACCAACAGAGGATAAGCAACGGCAAATTGCGCAAGCTGATGGTGGATTTCGAGTCACAAGCTACGATGAATGAATCGATCGATTGATTTGTTAGAGGGAAAAGAAAGGAACAAAAGTTGCACGCAGGGAGATGATGCATTGGCACTGTACATTGCATATGTTGAGTGAAAATGAAGAAAATTAAAAGTCTTAGATATATTAGAATATTTTCTAGCTCAGGTAAAATAGTGTGTAGCATATTCTCTATATATTTGTGAGTGTGATTCTTTGAACCTAGAAGAAAAGAAGAAGAAGAAGAAGAAAAGTGTAAGTGACTGATGTCATGAGATTATTCCCTACACTGAACTTGGCTACTTCTAAAAGGACACGTGTTGGCCACACTTATACCGAGATAATTGTTGGTATGTACCACATCATTAAACCCTAAACCCGTAGCATGTATAATCCTAATCCTAATCCTAATCCTAATCCAAACCCAAACCCAAACCCAAACCCAGACGATCATCCCAGCAACAAAGTTCAATAAGGCAAAGCTTATATAATCAACTGATACATCTAACCATCTAAATTATTTCACCTGGCGTAGCATATACAAGATGTACGTACACATTACAAGTATGACGCGGAGGTTGACGAAGAAGGTGAGATGATGACTTTTGAAGCACACATAGACCTTAAAAGAAGGATCATTATGCTACTTTCTAATATTAATCTACACTAGTAAATTTACATACCACAACCCCTGGATTAGATCCGTGCATTCAAGCAGAGCAAGAGGGAATAGTAATGTACCACTTAAACTGCTACCTCGTATATGTGGTGGATACTATACACAGTGCTCAGACGCCCAGTGAGATCGAAGTAATTGTAGAAAGCTTATACTTGCATAATCTAGTAGCGTTCTGTGGCCGAAAAACTACCTCCGTGCTCGATCTGACGGCAACTTCTTGCCATTGTGATGACCAAGAAGGTCCTTCAACGCGATAATCACGCAAAGCAAACAAAACTTGGACCTCAGAATGAGCTGCAAGGAACAAAACCCGACAGCAAAATATGTTAAGCACTGCAGATGTGATGCAGATTTTTTTTTGTGGCAAAATCCGACTGCATGTCAAATGGAAGCTACGAGAGGTGACGAAAGCATTTACCAAAAGCAAACATGCTCGTCTTCTGAAAAGTCAAATGACTAACTTTCGATCTTTTGATCTTTCTTAAAGCCTGGAGGTCGTCTTGTTTGCCTTTGAATTCGAGAAATTCGCCCAAAATACACTTATTCCCTTTGACCTCTAACCTGCATTACATTAGGCCAAGGTCCATATTGGTTAAAATGTAGGTCAAGCTCCTTCAAAAAAATGTAAGTTGAGCTAAATCTAAGGGGTCCAACAAACAGCATAAAATCTTCGATGTTTCACATGATCTTTTATAAATCAATATAGTTTTAATTTATTGAGTCTATTTTTGTGGGGATCGTTATGACTTGCAGCACAGCCCTTCAAGTTTTGTCAAACTGATTAGAATGCTCATAAGACATAATCGTAAAAGTGACTCTGAAACAAACCTATCACATGTTGGGGCAGTGCAGAGGACAGATTTGAGCTTCTCAGAAAATGACTCCTGCAATTTATTCCCACGAAAAAGTGCACCTTTTATCCATCCAGAATATGAACTCTTTTGGTCGGGTTTTAATTGTGTCCACTGACCATAAGTAATGACCTCAGGTGGAAAGGGGTCTGATTGGCTGATAGAAAAGCAGCAAGGTCAGAAAAATGAACGACTAAATACAGTTTATAATTTACACACGCTGCATATATAAAAACACACACCACACACTCACACTCCCTGCACAACAAATTATGCATACTTCACACGTAACACCAGTACTGGAGGAATCCTAAGAAAAGTGCGAAGGTTAGTTTTCACTAAACACCCAACCCTCATAGCAATCAAATAAAACCAAAGGCATAAAAAGTCTTTTCTCAATAGCAGACAACAGCAGCCCTTCAGTACGAAACCAGTACAGATCACCCAACTCTTGAGTCATAAAGGAAGAAAAGCCAAGAAAAAATAGATAAATCAAACATATACCATAAAAACATAGAAAAAGAAAATCATACCAAAAATTTGGATCAGGGCATATGACTTTATAAGATAAATATCCTTCTGGAATAGCAACTCCCCTCTGTTCAAGGTACTCTTCAAGAATGGAAACTAAGCGCTTGGTTTCAGCTACCTGAATCGTAAAAATTTCGATTACTTGTGTAAGGCATGAGATCTTGCAAGAGAAAGAAAAGCATTAGTATTGGGCTAGAGAAGATGACAACTCTTAGGATCACCCTATACTTAATCAACCGCTAAGTGTTTTTTAAAATCTTATAATAAGATATCTTATCCTTAATCTGTTCTAGGCCAACATACTCTACAACAACTACAAAATAAGCTGTTATCCCACTATGTCAGGGCAGCATGCTTTACGTGCAATAGTACTCAGCAACCTCATATCTAAGTCCTTATCACTTGAAAGCTACGATTATGTACAGAAAGAAGCACACAATGCTGTGGAGGTAATAAAACAGTCAAAATGTTCACCTAGCAGGGACTTCCAAATCCATCTCTAACTAAAGCATAGTACCCTACAGTAAATGTGGTGAAGTATGCAAAGTTTATGAAACCTAAAGACGGCCTGCAATCGAGAAAACTGCATATTATGCTGCAGAATTAGATTTTCGACATATTTCAATAGTAAAGCAAACCAAGGTGACATGTATGGCAGAATATATGAAAGAACAAGATACAAGAAGTAGCTTACAGGATTGGGAAGGCGCTCAGTTCTTCGATTCTTTCTGTCAGTGCACACCCAATTACCATCCTTATCGACTGAAACAAACCCTAATACATTCTTTACAGAAATCACTATTGCCTCACTGCACAAGAAGAATACAACATTCATCCAACCATAACAATCCAAATTCCTCTAGAAACTTCCAAGAACTACAAAACCAGCCGCGAATTCACTACTTGAGCACTCAGGCAAAAACATCACCAACTTAAATATACAAAACAATGGCGTAACAAACAAGATTACAGAATCAATAAGCACATGAAATATATGAGAGAGAGAGAGAGAGAGAGAGTTACTGATTAGTGACAAGAACAAGATCAATGTTTTTGCGAGAAGCAGAATCAGGGTCTGGAATTTGGAGCCCCACGTAAACTTTGCTCCCTACATACAGCTTCTCCAACCTATTCCACACAATTACACATCAATAGAAATGGACTAACAATTAATAATCACAATTTCGGATAGTTCAATTCATAAAATTAATAAATGAGACCTTTTAGCGACGGCACAAAGGGCATTGAAACGGCAGGAATCGAGATCGAATTGGGCATCGTCGTCGAAGAAAAATCGCTTAAATATGCGGTAAAAAACCAAACCGCATATAAACTCAGCGAACATCGTCAGCTTTATGACGAGAATCATGCAGAAATATAGATAATTTTGGGGATTTGAATCTTAATGTTTAAGGTAAGCTAGAAAGGGTCTTATCTTAGCCACACTCTATAATAAATAACAGGAAAACTCATCGCATCACCTCTATATCTCTCTCTTTTCTTTTTATTGAAGTTGCAATTAGGGTTGCTCACGGTTCCGTGCCCGCCGGTTCCGGTTCCGTGCCTAATGGGAACCGTAACCGAACCTTGGGGGGGGGGGGGGGCGGCGGTTCCCGTTTGGAAACCGT
>JAYDZE010013098.1:0-10258 GCA_034509125.1 Monilaria moniliformis
AAGTAGTGGATTCACCTGCAGGATGCCGGATTCGATTGAACGTGGAAATCAAACTACACAACAAGTAAGTCTTCCTTATATGCTCAACTCACGAACTCAATTATGAATCTAGATCTGTTATTCTTGTCTTGCTTCCGCTATTTAATTATTAGATAATGACAAGAATTTCCAACAGGTTAGGCATCTTTTATATCATCTGGTCTTTAAAATACAAGAAAAATACTCTCTCGATCATTAACAACTTGCCATGAAAATTAGACGAATTTTAATAAAATGATAAATGAATATTTGGATAATAAAGAAAGTATTTTATTAAAAAAAATAGTAAAATGGTGGACTATAAGTATGTGTTTTTTTATAAATAAATAGTATTGTAAAATAAATTGTAAGAAAGAATGATCGAAAAAGAAAATACCATATTCTTAGTGGACGAAATAAGTATTAAATATTTATGTCAATATTTAATCATATTTCTAAAAATGTCTTCACATTTAAAACGTACAATTTTAATATATAATGTTTAAATATTTACATGAAAGTATTATGAATCACATTTTCATGAAAAATATATGCTACATGCTGATAACAGTTATTAGTATTAGAGGCAGATCTGCGGTGGGAAAAATGATGAATTGTTACGTATCGATTTTTTGAGGGCTTTACAATATTTTTGATACAAAATCTAAATGCTAGGTACCAAATGATATATTTTGAGCGTTGAACGTTTTCCAGAGCACCTTAAAATGTTAATATCTGGTAGGTTTGATTAACCAATATTATTGAGAAATATTCGATTTCATGCTGCTGATGGTTTTTGTCTTAATTAGTCTTTAAACGTTTTATCCTTTTATATAAATTGTATTAAAATTAGATTGTAGTAATCTTTTCGAAGATATAAAAACTTTTTTTATTAATATAAATGTAGAATTCAATCCTCACCGCTCTCGTCTCCTAACTCAAAAAAATAAAAATAAAAAATAGATTGTAGCAATTAAATTTGTTTATTATCTTGGAATGGGTTCTTATTTTATTTCTAAAGTGAACTCCTAGTTATGAAAAGCAAAGCAAATGAAAGTTGAAAAAATGTAGGTGTTATGAAAGAAATATGAGGAACTCAAATACAAGGAAAACTGGAGTGTCGGAACCCAAATACAACTTGATGGCATAGGGGTCTAATTAGGCTTTATTTTGATATAACCAATCATCGATCCTTCGATTTTATAATGTTATATGTTCAGTAATTTAATTTTTCATTTCTAAACAGAAAAAAATTAATTTGTATCTTTATTGAATTAAGTCCTTAGTTCTTATTCCACAACTTCATGGGAGTATTCACTTGTATGAGAGTTTTCACTTATATTTTTAGCTAATAGCTATAATCACCTTATTATACTCCCAAACTTAAAATTATTGTAGATAAAATGAAATTTAAAAATACAATTACTCTAATAAAGAAAAATAGATAATAGACAATGTGATGTGAACCCAAAGATTTGTTCTTGCAAGAATCTAAAAGAAAAAGAAAAAAAAAGATAGGGTGAATTCAACCTACAAAAAGTTGAACCAAAGGAAAAGATGAGGGTTGTGAAAAGATGAAGAAAGTGTTTATGAACAAGACATCTTTATGGGACCAACAACCTCAACCTAAAGTGAGCATTCTCTCATGGAGATTTTTAGCATTCATTCTAGTCCAACTTTAAAAAATAAGAGCTAGAACCCTTTAAAAGAGACAAAGGATTGTTGGATAAGTTTAATTCAAAGGAAAAAATATCATAATCTCCTTTCCAAGTAGTATTATAGTTTGTTGGGGAACATATGCATAAAAGGAAATAATAAGTACATGGGAATGAAGTCAAACATAGGCCCGCGTACAAGCACATGGTTCGTCTGGGGTAGTGGAGCCACCACACGATCCGAGTGGAGCTTTCGATCCGCCGGCCCCGTGTCTGCACACGGGCCGTGTGGAAAGATGTGCCTACCACCCGATCCATGTGGGACCTACGGTGGACAGCCCTCTTCTCTCACGGGCTGTGTCCCTTCGATGGGCTCAGACACGGTCCGTGTATTGGCTGCAGGACCTCCGAGTGGTTCTCTAAGGGGGACGTTCCTCATTCTTTTACTCTTCTTGCTTAGCAATTATCGGATGATGTTAGCCAAGGCTTCTTCCATCCTTCTAGACATTGCTCTTGTTATTAGTCTCTCGATGGCCACCAACAGGTCAGTCTCTTAACGCCGAACTGTATGTGGATCACTTATGCTCACATCATATCCTCATTCTTTGGAATGATTTGTCCTCAAATCCAAGTTTTTGAGCACTTTCAATATTAAAAGGACTCAAGTCACTAACATTGAATGTGCAACTCACATTATACTCACTGGGGAGGTCAATTATGTCGGAGTTTGTTGTTCAATTTCTCCAAAACTTGGAAAGGTCCATTCCTTCTTCGATCAAGCTTGGACTTCACTTTGTTGGGGAAACGAATCTTGTGAATGTTTACCGACACCCAATCTCCGGGTTGAAAGATCATTTTCTTTCGATTCATGTAATACATTCTTGCAAAGTGCTCATTTTTCTTTTGAATGTTGGCTTGGATTTGTTGGTGATTTTATTGCACAAATTTAGCCTTCTTGGAACCATAACAAGAGTCAAAGGCAATTCCAAAGTAGACAAGTCCATTGGTGTTAGTGAAATAAATCCATGCACAACTTCAAAATGTGAGAAATGAGTAGTGGAATGAAGATCGCGATTGCAAGCAAATTCTGCAATAGGAATGCAAAACTCTCAAGACGTCTTATTCTTACTAACCAGTGCCCTAAGTAAAGCTCATAGAGTCTTATTCAGAACATCGATTTGCCCATCCATTTGGGGTTTGGCAGTAGTGGAAAACAAGAGCTTGGTACCCAATTTTTCTCACAAGGTTTTCCAAAAGTAACTTAGGAACTTGACATCTCTATCACTCACAATTGTATTTGGCACTCTATACAACCTCATAACCTTTCTAAAGAACAAGTTGGCTATATTCTTGGCATCATTTTTTTTCCTACAGAGAATAAAAAGAGCCATCTTGGAAAATCTATCCACAACAACAAAACAACTATGGTTAGCTCTTTAGAGGTAGGCAACCTAAGCACAACATCCATATAAATATCAACCAAATGGTGAGTAGGGGTAGGCAAGAGAGCATAATGGCCAAAGTTATGTGATTTAGACTTAGCTTGCCTACATTCTATGCATGATTCACACTCTCTTTCAACATCCTTTTTCATTTTTCGCCAATAAAAAAAATGCTCACACAAATTGTCATAAGTTTTAGCAACACCAAAATGTGCCATCGAACCCCCATTATGAGACTCCATAACAAGAATTTCATGTAGAGAACATGAAGAAATGCACACACGATACTCCTTGAAGAGAAATCATCAAGTTTGTAAAATTTATCCAATGACCATTTTTCACAAGCAATAAAGATTGAAGCAAAATAATGATCATTTTCATAAAGATCCTTAATGAATTCAAATGAGACAAATTTGGATGCACACATTGTAAGCACATATTTCTTTAACTCAGAAGTGGACAAATGAGTTTTCTCTTGGCACAAGATTGAAACGTTAGGTTTTCATGACAAAGCATCGACAACTATATTTTCCTTACCCTCTTATAGCTAATGACATAAGGGAAAGACTCAAGAAAGGTACTCCACTTAGCATGACTCTTATCAAGTTTATGTTGACCACTAAGAAAATTGATGGACTCGTGGTCGGTGTGAATGACAAAATCTTTATGCATCAAGTAATCTTGTCAATTTTCAAGAGACCTAATGATAGAATACAACTCCTTATCATAAATGACATGGTTCAATTGAGTTTGGTTCAACTTCGTGGAAAAGTAAGTTATAAGTCTACCATCTTTCATCAAGATACCCCCAACCTCAATTCCACTCACATCACATTTAAGCTTTAAAAAAATCTCAAAATTAGGCAAAGCAAGTAATGGAGCATAAGTGAGATCATTTTGCAAGGTATTGAAAGCAAGTTCTTGTTTTTCACCCCACTTAAAGAAAACATTCTTTTTCACAAGGTGATTTAAAGGGAAGGCTTTGGTGGACAAATCCTTTACAAATAGCCTTAAGAAACTAGCAAGACCATGACAGGACCTAACCTCTGACACATTCTTAAGTATGGACCAATCACGTTTGGCTCTCATATTTTCCTCATCCACTTAAGTATGGACCAATCACGTATGGCTCTCATATTTTCCTCATCCACTTTAACTCCATCCCGCCCAACAACAAACCCAAAAAACAAAACTTCATCAAAACAAAAAGTGCACTTAGTCATCTTAGTATACAAATGATTGGTTCTCAAAACCGAAAGCACACATCGAATATGCAAGGTGTGTTCCTCAACACTATGGCTATAAATGAGAGTGTCATCAAAGTGTTAGGTTATATACTGAAAAGCAAGTTTCGAGCTGCTTTGTATTTGTAAACCTTATTTCCCAAAATATGAGAATATTATTATTTTGTCACAATAGTTTTCTTTTTCATACTTTGTTGCCTTACAAATTGTTATAATTAAGCAAACATGTCTAAGTCTTCTGCACTATAGACTGAGTGGGTGATCAGGTTATCACTGAAGGTCTCTCAGTCGGTTTCTTGCATAAGAAAAGTTAAAGTTTCACAACCTAGATAGACTTAGACAATC
The DNA here is from genome assembly GCA_034509125.1 of Monilaria moniliformis. Classification (NCBI taxonomy): domain Eukaryota; kingdom Viridiplantae; phylum Streptophyta; class Magnoliopsida; order Caryophyllales; family Aizoaceae; genus Monilaria; species Monilaria moniliformis. The sequence continues at coordinate 4,705 of JAYDZE010013098.1, forward strand.
TATCGTGAAAAGTTGCAGTGTCAGTCCAAAACTTTACTAACCTTGGTAAACAAAATGATGTTGGTGTAGTATAGCAGTTAGGGATGTCAGTCCAGCCCAAACCAGCTGGGCTGGCTCGACTAGTCCGCTAATTTTAGGGGGTTAGGGTTGAGAATTTATAGCCCGATAAGATTCCAGCCCGATTAGCCCGCACCCGATTAGCCCATAACCCGAAATTCCATGGGCTGGCCCGGTAGGTTGGCTATAAGTGTAACTATTATATATTATACCGCCTTATTTGACAACTGATTTGACACTTCAATGATAATTTTGTTAAAATTGATAACTAAGCATGTTTTATAATATTGGTTATAGTGAACTTGAATTTTCCAATTCATTTATATATTATTATTATATTAGTAAAAATCTAATATATATATATATATATATATATATATATATTAGATTTTTACTAATATAATAATAATATATAAATGAATTGGAAAATTCAAGTTCACTATAACCAATATTATAAAACATGCTTAGTTATCAATTTTAACAAAATTATCATTGAAGTGTCAAATCAGTTGTCAAATAAGGCGGTATAATATATAATAGTTACACTTATAGCCAACCTACCGGGCCAGCCCATGGAATTTCGGGTTATGGGCTAATCGGGTGCGGGCTAATCGGGCTGGAATCTTATCGGGCTATAAATTCTCAACCCTAACCCCCTAAAATTAGCGGACTAGTCGAGCCAGCCCAGCTGGTTTGGGCTGGACTGACATCCCTAACTGCTATACTACACCAACATCATTTTGTTTACCAAGGTTAGTAAAGTTTTGGACTGACACTGCAACTTTTCACGATAGATTGTCTAAGTCTATCTAGGTTGTGAAACTTTAACTTTTCTTATGCAAGAAACCGACTGAGAGACCTTCAGTGATAACCTGATCACCCACTCAGTCTATAGTGCAGAAGACTTAGACATGTTTGCTTAATTATAACAATTTGTAAGGCAACAAAGTATGAAAAAGAAAACTATTGTGACAAAATAATAATATTCTCATATTTTGGGAAATAAGGTTTACAAATACAAAGCAGCTCGAAACTTGCTTTTCAGTATATAACCTAACACTTTGATGACACTCTCATTTATAGCCATAGTGTTGAGGAACACACCTTGCATATTCGATGTGTGCTTTCGGTTTTGAGAACCAATCATTTGTATACTAAGATGACTAAGTGCACTTTTTGTTTTGATGAAGTTTTGTTTTTTGGGTTTGTTGTTGGGCGGGATGGAGTTAAAGTGGATGAGGAAAATATGAGAGCCATACGTGATTGGTCCATACTTAAGTGGATGAGGAAAATATGAGAGCCAAACGTGATTGGTCCATACTTAAGAATGTGTCAGAGGTTAGGTCCTGTCATGGTCTTGCTAGTTTCTTAAGGCTATTTGTAAAGGATTTGTCCACCAAAGCCTTCCCTTTAAATCACCTTGTGAAAAAGAATGTTTTCTTTAAGTGGGGTGAAAAACAAGAACTTGCTTTCAATACCTTGCAAAATGATCTCACTTATGCTCCATTACTTGCTTTGCCTAATTTTGAGATTTTTTTAAAGCTTAAATGTGATGTGAGTGGAATTGAGGTTGGGGGTATCTTGATGAAAGATGGTAGACTTATAACTTACTTTTCCACGAAGTTGAACCAAACTCAATTGAACCATGTCATTTATGATAAGGAGTTGTATTCTATCATTAGGTCTCTTGAAAATTGACAAGATTACTTGATGCATAAAGATTTTGTCATTCACACCGACCACGAGTCCATCAATTTTCTTAGTGGTCAACATAAACTTGATAAGAGTCATGCTAAGTGGAGTACCTTTCTTGAGTCTTTCCCTTATGTCATTAGCTATAAGAGGGTAAGGAAAATATAGTTGTCGATGCTTTGTCATGAAAACCTAACGTTTCAATCTTGTGCCAAGAGAAAACTCATTTGTCCACTTCTGAGTTAAAGAAATATGTGCTTACAATGTGTGCATCCAAATTTGTCTCATTTGAATTCATTAAGGATCTTTATGAAAATGATCATTATTTTGCTTCAATCTTTATTGCTTGTGAAAAATGGTCATTGGATAAATTTTACAAACTTGATGATTTCTCTTCAAGGAGTATCGTGTGTGCATTTCTTCATGTTCTCTACATGAAATTCTTGTTATGGAGTCTCATAATGGGGGTTCGATGGCACATTTTGGTGTTGCTAAAACTTATGACAATTTGTGTGAGCATTTTTTTTATTGGCGAAAAATGAAAAAGGATGTTGAAAGAGAGTGTGAATCATGCATAGAATGTAGGCAAGCTAAGTCTAAATCACATAACTTTGGCCATTATGCTCTCTTGCCTACCCCTACTCACCATTTGGTTGATATTTATATGGATGTTGTGCTTAGGTTGCCTACCTCTAAAGAGCTAACCATAGTTGTTTTGTTGTTGTGGATAGATTTTCCAAGATGGCTCTTTTTATTCTCTGTAGGAAAAAAAATGATGCCAAGAATATAGCCAACTTGTTCTTTAGAAAGGTTATGAGGTTGTATAGAGTGCCAAATACAATTGTGAGTGATAGAGATGTCAAGTTCCTAAGTTACTTTTGGAAAACCTTGTGAGAAAAATTGGGTACCAAGCTCTTGTTTTCCACTACTGCCAAACCCCAAATGGATGGGCAAATCGATGTTCTGAATAAGACTCTATGAGCTTTACTTAGGGCACTGGTTAGTAAGAATAAGACGTCTTGAGAGTTTTGCATTCCTATTGCAGAATTTGCTTGCAATCGCGATCTTCATTCCACTACTCATTTCTCACATTTTGAAGTTGTGCATGGATTTATTTCACTAACACCAATGGACTTGTCTACTTTGGAATTGCCTTTGACTCTTGTTATGGTTCCAAGAAGGCTAAATTTGTGCAATAAAATCACCAACAAATCCAAGCCAACATTCAAAAGAAAAATGAGCACTTTGCAAGAATGTATTACATGAATCGAAAGAAAATGATCTTTCAACCCGGAGATTGGGTGTCGGTAAACATTCACAAGATTCGTTTCCCCAACAAAGTGAAGTCCAAGCTTGATCGAAGAAGGAATGGACCTTTCCAAGTTTTGGAGAAATTGAACAACAAACTCCGACATAATTGACCTCCCCAGTGAGTATAATGTGAGTTGCACATTCAATGTTAGTGACTTGAGTCCTTTTAATATTGAAAGTGCTCAAAAACTTGGATTTGAGGACAAATCATTCCAAAGAATGAGGATATGATGTGAGCATAAGTGATCCACATACAGTTCGGCGTTAAGAGACTGACCTGTTGGTGGCCATCGAGAGACTAATAACAAGAGCAATGTCTAGAAGGATGGAAGAAGCCTTGGCTAACATCATCCGATAATTGCTAAGCAAGAAGAGTAAAAGAATGAGGAACGTCCCCCTTAGAGAACCACTCGGAGGTCCTGCAGCCAATACACGGACCGTGTCTGAGCCCATCGAAGGGACACAGCCCGTGAGAGAAGAGGGCTGTCCACCGTAGGTCCCACATGGATCGGGTGGTAGGCACATCTTTCCACACGGCCCGTGTGCAGACACGGGGCCGGCGGATCGAAAGCTCCACTCGGATCGTGTGGTGGCTCCACTACCCCAGACGAACCATGTGCTTGTACGCGGGCCTATGTTTGACTTCATTCCCATGTACTTATTATTTCCTTTTATGCATATGTTCCCCAACAAACTATAATACTACTTGGAAAGGAGATTATGATATTTTTTCCTTTGAATTAAACTTATCCAACAATCCTTTGTCTCTTTTAAAGGGTTCTAGCTCTTATTTTTTAAAGTTGGACTAGAATGAATGCTAAAAATCTCCATGAGAGAATGCTCACTTTAGGTTGAGGTTGTTGGTCCCATAAAGATGTCTTGTTCATAAACACTTTCTTCATCTTTTCACAACCCTCATCTTTTCCTTTGGTTCAACTTTTTGTAGGTTGAATTCACCCTATCTTTTTTTTTCTTTTTCTTTTAGATTCTTGCAAGAACAAATCTTTGGGTTCACATCACATTGTCTATTATCTATTTTTCTTTATTAGAGTAATTGTATTTTTAAATTTCATTTTATCTACAATAATTTTAAGTTTGGGAGTATAATAAGGTGATTATAGCTATTAGCTAAAAATATAAGTGAAAACTCTCATACAAGTGAATACTCCCATGAAGTTGTGGAATAAGAACTAAGGACTTAATTCAATAAAGATACAAATTAATTTTTTTCTGTTTAGAAATGAAAAATTAAATTACTGAACATATAACATTATAAAATCGAAGGATCGATGATTGGTTATATCAAAATAAAGCCTAATTAGACCCCTATGCCATCAAGTTGTATTTGGGTTCCGACACTCCAGTTTTCCTTGTATTTGAGTTCCTCATATTTCTTTCATAACACCTACATTTTTTCAACTTTCATTTGCTTTGCTTTTCATAACTAGGAGTTCACTTTAGAAATAAAATAAGAACCCATTCCAAGATAATAAACAAATTTAATTGCTACAATCTATTTTTTATTTTTATTTTTTTGAGTTAGGAGACGAGAGCGGTGAGGATTGAATTCTACATTTATATTAATAAAAAAAGTTTTTATATCTTCGAAAAGATTACTACAATCTAATTTTAATACAATTTATATAAAAGGATAAAACGTTTAAAGACTAATTAAGACAAAAACCATCAGCAGCATGAAATCGAATATTTCTCAATAATATTGGTTAATCAAACCTACCAGATATTAACATTTTAAGGTGCTCTGGAAAACGTTCAACGCTCAAAATATATCATTTGGTACCTAGCATTTAGATTTTGTATCAAAAATATTGTAAAGCCCTCAAAAAATCGATACGTAACAATTCATCATTTTTCCCACCGCAGATCTGCCTCTAATACTAATAACTGTTATCAGCATGTAGCATATATTTTTCATGAAAATGTGATTCATAATACTTTCATGTAAATATTTAAACATTATATATTAAAATTGTACGTTTTAAATGTGAAGACATTTTTAGAAATATGATTAAATATTGACATAAATATTTAATACTTATTTCGTCCACTAAGAATATGGTATTTTCTTTTTCGATCATTCTTTCTTACAATTTATTTTACAATACTATTTATTTATAAAAAAACACATACTTATAGTCCACCATTTTACTATTTTTTTTAATAAAATACTTTCTTTATTATCCAAATATTCATTTATCATTTTATTAAAATTCGTCTAATTTTCATGGCAAGTTGTTAATGATCGAGAGAGTATTTTTCTTGTATTTTAAAGACCAGATGATATAAAAGATGCCTAACCTGTTGGAAATTCTTGTCATTATCTAATAATTAAATAGCGGAAGCAAGACAAGAATAACAGATCTAGATTCATAATTGAGTTCGTGAGTTGAGCATATAAGGAAGACTTACTTGTTGTGTAGTTTGATTTCCACGTTCAATCGAATCCGGCATCCTGCAGGTGAATCCACTACTT
>JAYDZE010013109.1:0-28414 GCA_034509125.1 Monilaria moniliformis
TAGGGTCTCTTTATTAATTATTGGGCCATGGGCCTTGCTTGCATGCAGGGGTTAAACCCTAGTAGTATTTATAGGAGTAGTTGTGGTTAATTGATCATTGAGAAATAAAATACAGTTAGCGGCATTCTTGCTGTGGCGGAGTCTACGACTCCGAGGAGTGTTTATCGTTTTCTTGGTTTGTTCGTGATCTACACTCTATCATCATTTACTTGCCATATACATATACATTGACCCCCTAGACATGCAGAGCAAGGGAGGATTGACGTGCTGTCCTGTAACATCCTTACTGACTCAAAACCTGCCCATTGGGTCAATTCAGGGATCACACGACTTATCTCCATGGCGTTAGATTTATTGATCAGAATGGAGTTTTGTATCTAGCTATCTTCCTTGGTTCCTACTAAAAAATAGAATTGTTGCTTCAATAATTTGTTGATTTAAATAGTTATATTCTAGTCCATCTTTCTTTAATTCATTATTTATTCACTAAGGTAGGTTGCTTCAAAATTGTCTTCTTGAATCACTTATCATGGATCAAATTTCTAATGTCCCCTTATTTCTATTAAATGGGCAGGTGTTATATTATGATTCAGATATGGGTGGTGAACCATTGACCTTCCGTGATGTATTTCTCTACAGTCAGGCTTTGGAGGGAATATCGATATGTATGGTAAGTTATAATTGTCCCATTTCAGTATATAATATATATTAGTTGCAACATCATGTTTATATATTGTTAATGATCTTGTAATAATATTTTTGATACAAACCTAAAGTTTGCTACCAAAAAGAAGCCATTATTATTGGATATGGTGTGTTTTGGTTTTTCCTGTTTTTAGGAGTAATGCATCATTGCGCCAGTCAACATTTTGTTGCCAAAGCTTGTAGTTTAATATGTGGTGGGCATTATTACTTATTGTATATGGTGTGTTCTAGTTTTTATGCCTGAAGATATATTTAACTGGCAAGAACCTTATATTTTCTGTTTTGATAAGACAAGCCTTACAATTGATTATCATATCAACTGGACTATATTGGTTAAATATTATGTATTTTGCTGGATTTTATGATTTGTGTTGTCTTCTCTTTTGCTTGACTAGATTCTTGAACCTCCAAGTGAAGATGAAGTTTCTTTGCTGCTTGAATTATTTGGGTAAGTTTCTCCATTTTGGTAGTCAATGTGGATTTTAAAGTCCTAGCTCAGAGCATGCTGCTATCCTATTGGAGCATATCAGCCAAATGAAAATTATACTTGGATCTGTCTATAACAATTGTGTACCTGCAGACTCTGTCTCACAGGTGGAAAAGCAGTTCATAATGCAATAGTTAGCAGCATTCAGGATCTTACAAAAGTCTTTTCTGGCTACCAAGATGAAGTACTGGTACTAGTCGATAACCTACCTTTCATAAAAACTAATGCACAGCATTGGAAGAAATTTTGGACTAATATACTGATGTTACGTAGGCATAAAAAACTAAAGCACAGCATTGGAAGAAATTTTGGCTAATAGACTACTGTTACATACATTTTATTACACTGACAATGCATTTTATACCCCATTAAATCAGGCATCACTGAAAATAGCCTATTTAATGTTGAAAAACTGAGTTGAAGAAATAAGCTTTATTTCTTCATTGAATTCAATATGTGAAATATAAGCCACTAAAGAATCTAAATATTGTTGTTTGGATAGGTGAAGAGAGAAGAGTTGCTTCAATTTGCTGAAGGAGCCATAACAGGGTTGAAAATCAATGCTGATATTCAAAGGTTTCGTCGGATGCCCAGTTTCATTACTTCCCCCTTTTACCTTTTCCTATGATATATTCCTAAAAAAAGTTTTGACACACATCTGATCCTACAAACAGGATTGATGCTGAAGTCTCCACATTGAAGAAGCAACTTGAATCAAGAGCATCTTATAACCATGATGGTGACAGCCTTGAAACAAACAGTAAGAAGACCGCTTCATCAACAATAGAGGTGAACATTGCTTTACCCTCTTGTTTTTTCAAATATCTTTTTCCATAGGTTCTTTAGGCAATATCTATTAAAATCTCAAGTCAATTGCATGTTATTAAGGTGACCAGTTGTCATGTTATTAAAATCTCTATTTGAAATATTCTGGGCTTCAGACTGTTATATTACTAAATATTTCAACCAGTGAAAGCATAACAGTTGGTTAAAGCTAGTGAATAGTTTGTGCTTCAAGTTGGGCGATCAAGTCTGGAATACTATAAGATTTTGTATTTTTTATTTATTTTAAGATCTTGGTTATTATACAAAATTGATTGTGGTGGTGGCAGCTCCTCCAGAGACCTGTCTATTTATCCTCAGAACTACTGTAGAATTTTTTGCAAGCCAACTATATATCTTGAATACAACTTCTATTCCGTAAAAAAACTCAATTTGATCTGTTTGTCACAATACATTTCCAAGTTACCAAAAAAAAGTAGTAAATTCAATGGAAAAATTATAGTTGCCAAGTGTGGTCTGTGTATGTGTTTATATATATATACACTTACAAGTGCACTACTTTGATGTCCTGAAATTCGTGATCATACATGTCTAGTTATCTTTTTCCTCCTCCATCAGGCTCTTAAAGATGCACTTGCGCACATCAGAGTGTGTTCCAGATTGGAAGTGCTTCTACTGAAAAAGAAAGCTATTAAATGTGGAGACACATCTGAAATTCATTCTCAGAAGGTACTTACATGAACCTTCTGTTTTTACTGATTTGGTGTTAGTAAAACCATTTTTTTATCTCATGATAGAGTCAAGCTTCTTCCCCAGACATGCGAACATTCTTCTCAGTCCACTATATTCTCTTTTATTAATTCCTTATGCCTTCCCTTTTCATTTTGTGATGTGGATTTCATTAATGTCCTTTACTTCCAGTGGGAACTTAATGTTCAGTATATGCAACCTCAGACCTGTCTGAGACTCCCCATGGAGAACTACTTCAAGTTTCCTAAGAAACTTTTAATGGCTGAGCATTCTAGATCTCTGACATTTGTGTCTTAAGAATGTCAGGTTGATAAGTTGAAGGTATTGTTGGAATCCCTAGCAAGCTCCTCTTCAAAAGCTGAGAAGCGCATTTCTGACTACAGGTATATTACTGCATGTTAAAGTTTTTGTCAACTACCTGCTTGCCATCTATGCTTGGGTCTTTGCATTTTGTATTGATTCAACTTGTATGATCTTGAAGCATATTTATGATTCGTGCCCACTATTAATGTTAGAGAACTTCTGGAAGTTCTGAATTTGCAACTTCTGTCGGATCAGATGTGTGTCAAAACAGTTATGACTGTGTCAGAGTGTCACTGGTTTCCACGCAAATTTTTTCACTTCCAAGGGCTTTTTTGTCAAGTGGGTATTTTCTACATAATTTTATAAAAGTGGGTAGTTTCTACATATGCCTTATCAAAAGTGGGTATTTATAATTTTCACCCAAGTATAGTTGTGCTTATGTTCCTTCAGGAAGTTGCTTTGTTAGGTTGGATATGTAGTGCTGTGCTGTAAATTAGTTTAGATATCTCTTTTCCTATTCCATTGTACGACACTCCTTGTTATTCCCTCCGTCCACCAAGAGTGTGGTGTTACCATTTTAGGACACAACCCCTTATATTTTGACATCATTCACACTCAATATTTACAAAATCCCACCACTTACTTTTTACTTTTTAGTGGGTCCCAAAACCTCTAAACCAATACTTATCAAACACCCAATACCTCTTATGGGACCATCTCTACTTAAAACAGATTTTCCAATATTTTTCTTAAAACCCATGACCCATCCTCTGCAACACACTCTTCGTGGACAGAGGGAGTATAATGTTGTAACTCCTATTGAAATGTTTCATTTTGCTTTGTTCTTTCACAGGCTTCAGAAAGAAGATGCTTTGAAGTTCCGAGTGAGCAAAGTCAGTGAAGTTAGTGAAATTGAAAAGGTATTGGAATTGAAGAAGATGCGTACAATGTCAATTTCTCTTCCTTTAGTAAACTTCGGAAGAGTTTTAATGAAACCCAATAGGGAACAACTTGAAAATTTTAAAAATAAATTTGCCACAAAGTGCTGAAACAATATTTATTCTTCTGCATCCAAATGCATATCTGATGCTTCTACGAAAAGATTATGAATGTTGGAAACTACTATAGATCTATTAGGATAAGATAATAGCATAGAAGAACTAAAAAAGTAAAACACGCATGAGTTTAGTAAGTCGGTAGAAGTACTGTGAAGATCATTATGTTACAAAATATAAGCCTATCTATGTGAAGAATCTTATACAAAAATTTCAATTAATGATGCCACACATTGCCCTCAACTTAATCTCTTATAGGATGATCCTTTGATTTTTGTTTTTGTGTTTCAAGAATTGGATATTGATAGTAAGATAGCAAAAATGTAGCTAAGAAGGTAATTCAAAATTATATCCTTGGAGACACTTGAATTTTCTATACCAACTGAAATAAAGTTCTGAGTTTCTAGAATGCCTGTCTTTCTGTAGATTCTAGTTTTTCGTGCTGGAAAGAAAGAGGTGAAGTTTATCATTGAGTATGGTTGACAATCATAAAAAAATTTATATAATGTCATGGCTAGTTTTTTGATTTCTTGCATGCTAGATATGCTGATGTCTCAATTCATTTTCAGGAACTAAAAGCGGAGATATCTGATCTTGAGAAGCAGAAGGATGAACTTGAAGCTCAGTTGAAAAAGGTGTTGTCCATATGCAATAACCTACATTCTGATGAGACAATCTATTAGGGGGCATTGACTTTGAGTGATATAACAGATGGATAAAAATAATAGATGGATTGATTAATTTTGATCTTGTTTGATCATCTCATTCTTCAAATACTCAAATTCAATCCCATGTTTTATCAATCTATCATGTCACTCATGGTGTCTTTGTCATGCATGGTGTTTGATTAATAGATGTGTGTGTCTTTGTCATGCATGGTGCTTAAACTCATGGCTGGAAGGTGAAAGAGGGTGTTTAACCCATCGGAATCGTATTCCGTCTGGGTCTCAGGAATTCATAAACATCAATTATGATGGTATACAATATTCAGACTATTGTTTGTGAATGTAGTGGCTCAAAGCGCCAAGATGCTGAAATAGAGTAGAATCCAAAATAGGATCTTGCATAGAAACAAGTTTCAGTTTTTGTCCTTCTCCATCACCCCCTCTCTGGCTCGTGGTTGGGGGATGGGTAGGTATTTATTATGTGCAACTATTCTTTTTGCTATTAGAAATCTTGAGTCTGTTTGCATTAGAGAACTGATTTCCATGATATTCCATCCTCCAACTGTCAGTCTCTCCTTTATTTTGTTTTGTTTTTCAAGGTCCTTACATATTTCTGATGGCTAATTAAGTTCCAAATCTAATTTAAAGCTTCATAGGTTTAACTAAATATTTTTATATTCTGCCCGATTGGATCAATACGAATCTTAGATAAACATAAAATTTCATTTGCTCTTAAGATATTTTAAAGGATTGTTTCCATAACTTCTTCCTATATGGATACAAGTAGTTTAGGTTTAATCTATTCTTAAAATAACTTATTCTGTTGTTGGTAATCTGAACATTTTGATTATATAGGTCAATACTTCCTTGTCTGCTGTGCGAGCTCGTCTTCACAATGTAACAGAAGAGAGGGATCAATTTTTCGATGCTAATGATCAAATTGTCGCCCATGTGAAAACTAAGGTCTGCTATACCTTTCCCATGAAAGAGTACTTTTTCCATGTACTACTGAATTACATGGACAAATGCTATCAACTATACTTCAAGGGTTGCCTTATCCATTTTTTGATTGTTTTGTTTTACATATCCTTACAACTTTGTAGGAGGATGAACTAGCAAAATCCATTGTGTCTTGTCGAACAGAATCAGATATTCTTAGTACGTGGATTAACTTCTTGGAAGATACTTGGTCTCTTCAGTGTTCATATGTGGAGGCAAAGGAGAAGGAAACCAAGTATGTGCATGAGTTCAATATGATTTAGTGAATAGAAATCTGATATAAACAAATGCATTTTAACTTCTACAGTTGACACATTTATGCCTGTCTTTATATATGAGCTCCATAAAGCTTGTATGGAAGCACACTCTGAATGGACTTTTACATGAATTTCATTGAAGACAATATTGTATTTGATAGTCAACTCCTAGGGACTTCTAACAAAGTGTCACTTTTGGCCATTCGCGCTTAGGGTCTATGTTCACATACCTATAACCACTTCTTAAAAAGTCTATATGTGAAATCCATACCAAGAGCGACTTACATTCTAAAAGTGCTCCAAACATGCATATTTTGTCTGAGGGTATATTATTGCTCATTTTCCATTTGCATTTGGAAGTGCTGAGATCGAGAGACATGAAGGTTACTTCACAGATTTGGTTAAGCAGCTGCTCTCTTCTTATGAGGTGCTTATTTTATTCACTGCAATGGCATGCCAGATCTTCTTTTGACAATTGCATTTTTGCAAACTATATATCCATCTTCTTCCGTCTCATTTTGATGCAGAAAGAGTTGAGACCACCTATTGATCGCATTGGAAAGTACGTGGAGAACTTAAAGAGCCTGAGTGATGGGTATTTCCTCATATAACATTTGCAAAAGATAGTATATATCCTAGTTTGTACGTGCAAGCCTAATATTTCTGAAACTGCTGACAGCTCTGAACTGACTCCTGGAACGGAAACTGATGATTCTCAATTGGTTAACCCAAGAAGAAATCTTGAGGAGGAATACCTGGATTATGAAGTTAAGGTAAATAAAATTGATTCCTTTTCTGTACAAGTTTCTGCAATTTTATCATCCAATTGATGCCTTTAAGCTGCCTCAAAGTTCAAACTGACAATCTATAGGAGCTTCTTGTTGGCCAACTTTTCACTTTGTTTTCTTTTTTCCTAGAAGTAACTCATCAAAATATTATGCGTTTGAATTTCTTCGCGATCTATATCTTGTGTAACACCAGTAGTCTTTGGCAATTGAGTCATCGATCTCTTACAAAACTTTAACCGGTTTATCTTTCGCAACAACTTGCAGATAATAACTACTTTCAGCGTAGTGGACAACATGAGAGAGCAGTTCTACGCCCAACAAGGAAAGTTATCCAGGTCTGACTGCTAATCAAATTTAACCATTCCTGTCCTTCCTATATAGTACCTTGTCACGACTCCATGTTAAGTCTACATCGAATATTTATTAATTTCAGTAAAGAGAATCAGAAGGTTAAAGAGCTATTTGACAAAATTGAGAAGCTAAGAGAGGAATTCGAATCCATCGAGCGACCTACTCTGGATATTGAGAATCCCACTAAAGAGACGGATGCATCGCCTAGTGAAAGCGTTGCTGGCTCCTTTACAGAGCAAGCAGAAAGAGAAGTCAGTGCTGAGAAGGTTGACGAGCCTCAGCAACCCTCACATAAGTCGGAGCAGATCCAGATACTCGACCCTGAAGCAGAGTTGGCAAAACTTGAGTCTGAATTTGGAAAAGTAAATCCAGACTACTCTACTGAGGAAATCGGTGAATGGGAATTCGATGAGCTTGAGAGGGAGTTCAAATCTGGTGATTCATCAGGAAAATAGGTATCATCTATATTCTGTCACCCAATTTGGTAAGTGTTTGTATCCTTTGTTGACGAGCAGTTTGCCTATTGTAGAACTCCTTATGTTTTGTACTTGGAGTTCTTTGTATAATTTTGGTGGTTCCAAATTTTTTTATTTCTGTATACATTTGTCAAATATTTGTGCTATCTATGCCATAAACATGTGTAAAATCCAGCGGATGAAGCTGACATTTTCTTCTTTATTTTTTAATTTTAAATCATGGGATGATTACAATTTATGTTAATATACGAATAAAATGATGGTTTGCATTTATTTGAGCAATATAATTTATTTGAGCAATATAAAATGTAAATTACCAAAAAGGGATTTTTGTTTCCAATAACGAATAATTATGTAACAAAATAGCCACTTATATAAACACCTATAAATATTTTCTGTCCGTGATTAAATATTTTATTTTGCCAAAAAAGATGTCTATCGTTGAATATCTCATTTCGTTTTTATTATTTCAGATAAGTGAGCTGTACATTCTGACTCATTCTATTCACATTTTATTATATTAACTCATTTTATTCACATTCTATTATACAATTAATATATAAAAAATTCACATTTCATTATTCAATTAATATATAAAAATAGGAGTCACATTCTACTAATTTTTTTCACTTATATTTATTTACATTTATTAAAATTGGTATTGAAATCAAATAGGATATTTATTACGAGACGGATGGATTAGTATTTTAGTGATAATATTTTATTGCAAGGAAAGTTGGATTCCCGCATAGCTCCACATCACCAAGGGCGTTTTAGGCAATTCAGTTTCCTTGATCCGCAAATAATGAGTTTTCTCGATTATATAAATTCGCGGATATCTCTCACTCAGAGCCAGTCATTACCACTACATTATTCCAAAAGCGTAGTCTTCTTCTGCATTTTCTAGTTATCTCCGATATCGAAAAATGGGCAGAAAGTTCTTCGTCGGCGGCAACTGGAAATGCGTAAGTACTCGTCTCTTCGATTATCATAGAATGATTGATTCGTTAATTCTAGATTTCCTTTTCATTCTACCTGGTTTCGTTTCCGATCTACTGTTTAGTCTAGTTTCTTTTAGCAGAGTTAGCGTTGTTTTATGTATCAAACCTACCGATTGATGTATTATTGATGGATCTCAATGCTTAGGGATATTAGTCTGTAAATTTTGTAGCAATAGTCGGTTGTATTTGACGTGATCGCTGACGAGAATTTGATTTCGTTTTAGCTGGGTGTGTACTGTTTGGAAGGGGTTGGAGCCTTCAAGTTGGCAGTAGAAATGCTATTTTATTCGGATCTGAGCTGATTTCGCCTTAGTAGTAGTTTCTGAGGTCGCTGGAAACGAGATTAATTAACTGATTATTCGATGAGATTTTTTCTTTTGAAATGAATGCCTGGTAGATTCGTTATCTAGTTATCTATTGTTTTATCATATGAAAGGCATGTTTTGCAGTATGCACGTCTAATATTAGCTGCAACTTCCTCAGACGGCATATCCTATGTTATTACTTTTGAGATTTACTTTTTAAGCGTTTGTTGTAGCATGCACAGAGCATCAGGTTAATGAATCATATTTTCTTAATGTTCTTCATTATTTTTTTCTTTTTACTGGAGTGATTGCTTGAATATCATACTTTCGTCTTGGCTAAGAGATTTTCAATATCTTTTTGTAGAATGGTTCTACTGAGGAAGTGAAGAAGATCGTTGCATCACTCAATGCTGCTCAAGTGCCATCCCAAGATGTTGTTGGTGAGGATATATTTTGTATAACCTGACATGTTATAGCTTCTAGCTGGTGGATATATTAATGGTCAAGGAAATAATGAAATAGTCAGTCCACTGATTTGTTTCCTACAAATTCATATATGATTTCTTTCTGCTTTTTACCTGAATGGATAGGAATAACTGCCTGCTTGTCTTGTTTCAATGACATTCATATGTTACCTTCCTCTGTTTTTTCAAGTAAACAGGGATATAATTTCAATACATTCTGCTAATTTTTAATCATTTTGATCTCTTCATTCAGCTTAGGGCCACAAAAGACATGAATGATCGTGTGGACTTATAGTCTATAACAATATGCTTGAGTTGTGTGCATCTCTCAATGACATTTGACATTCTGAAATTATGAAGGATCATTATAAAAAAAGTTGCTCGAATTCTTATATATAATTTACCTAATAAAATATTGCCTGTTATACTGAATGAAATGGAAGATAATTGTGTTGTAAATATGATAACTGCTCTTTACATGATATTCAATAATAGTGGGGACTGTTATGGAAAACTTAGAACCGAAACTCTCTCTTTACTTGAGGGAATATGTTTAATCTCTGGAAATGTTTGTGTATGTATGCCTGCGTGTTGGTTTCTTTTTTATTTTTCTTCCCTGTCAACTAAATTTTTGTTAATTGGCTGTTCCCTGCAGAGGTGGTTGTCAGTCCTCCATACGTGTTTCTTCCCTTGGTAAAAGAGTCACTGCGACCTGATTTCCATGTTGCGGCTCAGAATTGTTGGGTTAAGAAAGGAGGTGCTTACACCGGTGAGGTTAGGTAAGCATCCTTCTGTGATCTAATATAGCTGGCAAGATTTTGCATATCCAAGTATATTGTGCCTGTGGCTGGGGTTAGGAGTATGAAAATCTTCATATGTTTACTCATCTTTTGTAGTGCTGAGATGCTTGTAGACCTGAACGTACCTTGGGTTATTCTTGGTCACTCTGAGAGGAGAGCTTTGTTAAATGAATCAAATGAGGTAATTTTTCTAATGGTCTTTCTTAAAATTCTATGTGCTTTCGTATTTAGATTTTTCCTCATATCATTTAATCTTGTAATTTACTCTGATTTCAGTTTGTTGGAGATAAAGTTGCGTATGCACTTTCAAAAGGTTTGAATGTAATTGCCTGTATTGGTGAGACACTTGAACAGAGAGAAGCTGGAACAACTGTGGATGTTGTGGCTGCACAGACTAAGGCCATTGCAGGTACTGAATCTATCCGGGACAGGTTTCCTGGTCAAGGTTTCATTTCTGGGGAGTTAATTGTACAAATTTTTTCTTAAATCCGATTTATTGGGTATTGACTTGTAAAACATTAAATCAGATAAATCAAGTAGATCATGGTACACTTGGAAGTCTCATTTTCAAATCAGCATGTAGTGCTTGATTTTCCTTAATATTATATTTCAGTCTCCTACTTGTTTAAGTCCCATCCACTCAGTTCTATAGTTGTAGTTAGAAGAACATAGTCCTTGTGAAAATATATAGTCTCTGAGTTTCATCCATGAACAGAAATAGTACTTTTGACGAAAATTGTTGTGAGGACTTCCAGCCTACTTAACTGCTAGTTTCATAATCTCCTTGTCCCGCTAGGAGAGTTGTTATGCCATTGACAGTATCTACAAAAAATTATATCATATAATTTGTGATGGTGAATATTTTTCCGATGTTTTGTGTAGCTTAGTAGTTTGGCTCAAACTCGATTAAGTGATGTTCCCATCCTTCTTTCATATTTCAATAGTTTGATCGCTTGTCTTGTTTATAATATTCATACTCCTGTTTTTATACATTTTCCACGAAAACTTTTCTAGAAAGAAATGAAAGAAACATAGTAATTTTGCAAAAGTATTTCAGCTAAAGTTGACCTAGTACGTGACTCTTTCCCTGAAACTAACTCCACTTTTACATTACAGAAAAGATTTCTGATTGGACAAATGTTGTCTTGGCTTATGAACCTGTATGGGCTATTGGAACTGGCAAGGTTGCCTCTCCTGCTCAGGCTCAAGAAGTAAGTCTTTCACGATCATGGTTTCCATTTGTAGAAGTGCGAATGACATGAAGATGTCTAATGCCACTCAAACTTATCTTGCTCTAGGTACATGTTGAGTTGAGGAAATGGCTTAAAGCCAATGTGAACGCTAATGTTGCTGCTTCAACCAGGATCATCTATGGAGGTAACATCAATCACATTTAGCCAAATTCTGCAATGCATTCAACGCACCATGCTTGAAATTGTGAATCAGCTTGATGGATTTGATGCTCGTGGAAACATTAAAGTTCTTATGGCAACTAACAGGTTGGTACTGTATATTGCCTTGATTTGTAGCTTTTTCACAGTGGGTGTCACTTTTGGCATGTGATGTACCTGCACCGATTCATCATCCCTTCTCCATTTGATGAATTATAACAAGTTCTAGCTTATTTATGCATTTTTGAAGCTGGAGCTGACTAAAGAAGGATAGAAGCTACAGTTAAATGCATTATTGACTGAATCTTTGATAAAGCTTTTATGATTGAACATAATATGATTGCTTTTGGTCATTGAGCTTTACATAAATTTGTCAAGCACTTCTTCAATTAAAGTGTTCTTTCTATGCAGACCTGATTTTTAACTGATAAATTTGTGCAATGGCTGATTTTTAACTGATAATTTCGATAATTTCATTCCCCACCATTTTTTCTGTATTACTCTTCTTTGAGGCTACAGAGTATTTGTTTACTCGCTGTGGCTTTGTAAAGAATATTAAACTGAATAAATAATTCTCTTCCTTGTTATCTCATTTCACTAAGCTTTTGTAATTTAAAGCACCATTTTTCTTTACTGAGCTTAAAGAAAATAGCATGCTTGATCATGAGTGCTCTGTAAATGAAGAGAAGTCTGTGGCATAAGAATTTTTTTATTCAGTTTATGGCAAGACCTGCATTTTGCACATTATATTCCTTGCTTTCCTACTCCATTTTTTGGTTCTGTTTCTGCTATGATGCACAGAGCACAAATATGTATAGAACACATTGAAATATAAATAGAATATATTGCATTTAAATAAAAAGAATCCTATTTGTTCTGTGCTGAAATGACTGTTGAATGCTTCACTACAGGTCAGCAACATTCACAAGGAACATGCTAAAAAAGAAATGAGCCTCATATCTAAGCACACTGAAGAACTAAGGCGCACTGAACTTCATGCTGAAGCTGAGTTAAGAGAGGTATATCATCTATCAAATATGTTACTTCACAGTAATATTTTCAGCAGGTGGTATCGTCTATCTTAATATCTATTTCTTGCAGAAAACCAAAATGCTTAGGTCTGAGCATGAGGCTCAGTTAAGAGCTTTGAGATGCGAGCATAAAGATGAGTACAAAAGACTGCAGGAGGAGTTGGATATTCAAAAGGCGAAGGTGAATTCGTTGATTCCATCTGTAGATTTACTGCAACACTAATGCTGTCCTTTGTTAACTTAGGAAGAGAGGCAAAGGACTTTACTGCAGTTGCAGTGGAAAGTAATGGGTGACAATCCACAAGAGGACCAAGAAGTGACGTCTAAAAAGGTCTGCCTGATAACATTATTCCCCTCCACTCCCCTCCATCCCTACAGTATGAGAATTAGAAAGCCCTCTCTATAAGTAGGACGAATGCAGTACTTAATGTTAGAAATCACGACACAACCTTATGATTTGGTTATTCTATCGAACATTGGGCTTAGATCAGGTGGGAGCAAATTTTGCACCTTGTAGAGGGAAAAATATAGTACGTGCTATCTTTTCTACTATGGTTAATTGGATTGATTATATCTGATAATTTTGAGAATAACAGATGTTGATTACCAAAACCTTGCAAGTTTGAACGTTGAATGGTGTACGAAATTCTCCATGCGATTGTTTCTGGCCATTTGCTCATGAGCTAATACTTGCATGTAGATGAGATTATTTGATGAAGTGACCATTATGCAGAACTACTCCCACTCATCTAAGATGAGAAATAAAGAAAGCAACAAAAGACTTCAACAGTCTCTTGACAGAGCAGAAGTTGATGAAAAGGTGTCTCCTAAAACAAATCTAGCCTTTGTTTGGTCTTTTTTCACTGATATGGAAGCACTCAGGGAGTATTCACTTCACCTCACAGGCAACCCAAACACCGGTTTCAAACATGTTGAAAAAGGTCGAGAATGTGAATAATCTGCCTAAGCATAGCAGGAAGGTGGGAATTTTACTACAAGTTACTCTTAAATTTGCAGATAAAAGAGTGAATTATTAACATTTCCTCTTATCATTTCTGTGGACATGAGTTTTCAATCATTGAATATCTTCAGAGACAATGAGATAAAAAGAAAACACTCCTACATTTGAGGCCAAAGCTATGATGCTAGTATATCTATCACATTTACACTTCACAATTATCAGGTGACTCACCATGAATATGAAATCCAAACATCAAATGGTAGAACAATTACAAAGCGGAAAAAGACCAAAAGTACAGTCATGTTTGGGGTCAGTAGTTATTCAATCTTTAACAGTAATCAGTTCTAAGGTTGCTTTAGACAAGAAGGCAGGTTATGACTGGACTCTTCACTTTGATATAACCATTTGTATAGCAGGACCCAAGGAAGCAAAGGAAGAGAGACACACCAAAGGCAAAGACTCCCAAAAATGTCATCCAGGCAAGTGTCCACTTAACCAGTTGTTCAAAACCTGTTTGCATTTGCTCTTGGCATTTTGTTATCACTTTAAATTCTCTCTGTCAGTGATTGTTCTTGATTTTGTACCAAAATCATGGATCACAAAACTGAGGTGTGGAAAACAGATAAGAATTGGCATCTGTTGATTCACCTGATATGTATCTACTATGTACAGCTATGATCAAGCAATATAAAAACCATAAATGTCTGCAGTTTTCTACATATGCTCAAGCTGTCTTCCCTGCAACACACACAAAAAAGTCTTGTAATAATATTTCATTTCTGGAATTCTGTTGGCCTGTTGTTAATGCTTGGTCTTTAATGTGATCTAGGGAGCCAAAGAAGGATTCCCCCCTCCAAATCCTTCCAACATAGGTGATTTGTTCACGGAAGGATCTTTGAATCCTTATGTAGACGATCCCTATGCATTTGATTAAAGGTATTTTGTTTTACCGTACATTCTTCTTGAAATACATGTTTAAGTGACTGTTGCTCCACTCTGTGCACTTGCAGTCTATCACCTTGCTAGCAATGTAACTATTCCGAGATATCAACTTTCATCTTTAGCCCGATTCTGGGTGCTGATATGTTGAAAATTCTATATAACTATTTCCATTCCTCATGGTATCCACTCTTTCGAAACAACAACTGGAAAGCAAGAGCAAAAACTTGTCTTGAGGTTTAGGAAAAAATGCCGGATCTGGAAGTAATTTCCACTCCGAATGACCATGAATATCAGCTGCCTGCATATATTCATATATTAGAATAAACTCAAACACACTTACTACCTCAAACATACATTCTGCTGTATGATTCTGTCTCACATTCTGCTGTATGATTCTGTCTCATTAAGTCCCACAAATTCTTCTTTTCATTTGCGGCAACATTTCAGACTTAACTTTCTTTTTCTGTTTACTATACGCGTGATGCGTTTATGTAAATGTAGTTGCATAACTAGCAAAAAACCTTTTTTTAAAGATACTAACATAAAACCTTTTATGTTGAAATGAATTGTTCATTCAGTCAGTGGCTAGCTCCTCTAACCTTTCTTCATGCTTTAGTCATATGATCATATGGACTTCTTTTAGTAGATATATTCATGAAAGTAGACTGTGATTATGTTTTAGAAACTATTTATTGACAGGTAAATCATCATTACCATTTACCAAATCTCTAATTAGAAAATGCAAAATTTTCACCGTTGTCTCTTTAATTGTTGAGTATTTTTTGTTTTTGTTTTTCTTGGATGTCGACTTGAGATCCTACTTCCAAATTCTTTAATAAATGTTAGGCAAAATTATCATATAATAGGATGACATGACATACACAAATAAATTACTCTTACACCGGAATATCGTTAAATTGAAGTGAGTTTTAGTCCTCTAATAATTAAGTTCCGAATCCATTCCTCATATTCTGTTGTTACGAGTACTTTGTATCTAACAAAGTGGAATCAACATGTAAATTGAGCTAATAAAAGTACAAGATTTTATTCCATAGCTTATGGTGCTTTAATATGATTTGGAGGCATAAGGAATCAAACCAGATTTCTTATTCAAAGTACCATTAATTATGAAGTAATTAGTGCGTTTCTTGTTCTTAGCAATGCTCTTAGTTCTAGATATTCTAATTAAGCTTGTGTGCCACTACCTTTTTTTTTTAAATTATGACAATATATATAATTTTTCGAAAGTTAGAATTTGAACTGTATCGTGACAATCTTACAATTGAGATGAACGTCTAGAATTTTGCCATGTGTTATAAAAAATCAAGATATTAATTAGAAGCGCAATATGCACGACTTTTGAGTACATGTAAGTAAATGCAATCGAATTTGACATCGGCCACATGGATTAACTGTGCAGTTTCACTCATCATTCAAATTAAACCCAAATGAACTTTCAAGGAAGAAATTGAGTTGAAAATGAACTTAATTTTCAAATGCTAAGAATCTTAGCTCATTTCTATGTACTCTTAGAAAGTATATAATAGTAATTTATTTAAAAGACTAGTACATGGTTTGCAGGTTTTTTCATATTTTCTTTGTACTCGCAAATGGCGATTAGCAGCAAAAATTATATATGGCTAAAAAAGAAGTGAAAAGGTACAAGAAGATGGAGATATGAATATTATGAGAAACAGCCCCGATTTGATTTAAGAAAAATGAAAGCCATAAAGTGGTATTTCCTAGTTATCCGGATGTCCTATATTAGACCATAAGACATTGCAATTAATTAGCTCATAATTAAATGATTTTGTCTTTGGCTGTGACAGTTAATTTAAGATATTCTATTGATTAAAGAAGTGTGAGATTCCTTCCACAACAGTCTACTAATTACTCTTTAATAATTTACACATGCTCTCTTTGTCAGTTAGTATATGATGTCTCCTCAGTGTGCCCCTTCCCCCATCCTTTATTGTTGTTCTCTTTTTCCTTTTTCAGAAATTAAAGGTATTTCATTTATTCAGTGAATATATATGAATAATGACATAAATTATGCCATAAACATTTGAAGGAATTCTTTCTTAACTATGTATAAAAATTATATTCTAAAGATCACACCGCGAATCGCAGCCTACCTGCTAGCTAGTAAGTGGTAAGGATTGTATATCAGTAAATAGAGTTCAAAAATTCCATAAAAAAGTAAAAATAAAATTAAGCAAAAACAAAGAGTTCAACCAAATATAATATAGTTTAAGGTGATGAATATATATTTTCTCAACTTGGGAAATCATATTTCAGCCTAGTTAATTGCATATCCTCTATTAATAACCGTGTCACATATTTTATTCTAATATCATCCATGCACGCTATGTGTATTGAATGACATCATAATTTTACACGTATAATTTATTAACCATTAACAAAACTACACGAATTGAACTTGATAGTTTGAAGTTTTGAGCATTTTATTTTATTTTACTTTTCCAATATGGCCAAAGTAGCACTTAAGCTTAATAATCTCCAATTGGATTCTAAATCTTCTCGATGTCAGCACATATTCAAAATACGCTCTAATATAGTCTCTACCAAATCTTTAAAAATTAATTAACTTAGTTCCATTCCAGAATGGGGTAAACATTTCCCAACAATTCCTAGTACAGATTTTAACACATAAAAAGCAATACACACACACATACAACACCCAAATTTAAGCTCAATACAGAGAGAGAAGAAGATAGCACCAACTCCTCATCTCCCTCTCCCACATTTACTCTTCCACCCTCTGTAAAAGTGCATGTTTGTACTCACTTTCTTGAATTTTCTCACACATAAAAAACAGACAAATTAAAACTCCATACCAGTATCCTCCCAAAATCCCTTCTACAATGGCCAAAAGCAGAAACCCCAGAAACCCCAAAGAGAAAAAACACCATGAAAAACCTCATTCATGGGCAGCTGTAAGAAGCCTCTTCACCTGCAAGTACCTCCAGATACAACACCACCATCACCTGGTACAACTCCAACAACAACCCCCTCAAGACACCCCAAGATCCAAGAAACACTTCAAACAACAAGACACGACAACAACAACCTCAGACGAAACAAACAGCAGCAAGAAGCAATGCAAGAAGATGAAGTGCTCAGGCTCGCTCTGCAGCATGCAGAAGCCAGAGATACTCATCTCTTCATCTCCCAACAAGAAGAGGGCCGCCGGCCATCTCTCATCCTCCGAGAGTAGTGATGCCTCAACTACTAGATCAATGAAAACTGCTACTGCCACTAATGGCGCCAACTCGTCTTCGTCCTCGTCATCGTCCTTCTTCACGGCCCCCTCGGCCTCCCCCTCCGTCTCCGGATCCTTCAGAAACATGCCGTTTAGGAAGCTCTCCGGCTGCTACGAGTGCCGGATGGTGGTGGATCCTGTTCTTGGCATGACCAGAGATCCTTCGTTGAGGAATACCATTTGTTCTTGCCCACAATGTGGCCAGGTTTTCATGAAGGCTGAGAATTTGGAGCTTCATCAAGCTGTTAGGCATGCTGGTAATTTTTTTTTCACTTTGTTTAGATTTTTTTTGGTTGGGATGCTGAGTTTGATTTGTTTTGTTTATGAGCCATGATTTTCAAATTTTAATTTTTTTTGTTAGAGTTGTTTCTTCAATTTGTGGGGAGTGAGTATTTCAATGCCTAGTAGTTTTTCACAATGTCTCTAATTAGTAGAAATCGGAACTTCTTCCCAAATTCTTATTTTAATTTGGTCCTTTTTTCCATGTTACTTACTTCTAGTATATTTTTATTCAGGCACCAGTAAATACTGTGTTTATGGAATCATGAAATTGAGAAATAATTTATTTTTAATTTTTTTATAATATATATATATATTGCTACTATAGTTTAGTTTGTGCTTAAAATCTCATCACCTATAATGCACTTGTAATTTACATTATATTCTTGATAAAATAAAAAAGAATTATGATTGGGTTATTGTCACCTACTTAGTCTTTGAAGATAGGGTCATTATTGCACAGTTTCTCATCCATTTTGCTCTTCCCAAAATTTCATTAATGATGCTATATATGTAAGTGTGCGTGTGCGTGTGTGATGGGCTTTTCAAGAAATGGCACAAAATTATAGAAAAAAACTAATTTTGATAATACTTTAATTTATGTGATTTAATTTTGTGACATGGAATTTAAAAATCTTAAACAGTGTGTGAATTGGGACCTGAAGACACAAGCAAGAACATAGTGGAGATCATATTCCAGTCAAGCTGGCTGAAGAAGCAGGCCCCAGTTTGCAAGATTGACCGCATATTAAAAGTCCAAAATACCCCCAAGACCATATCCAAGTTTGAGGAGTATAGGGACACCATCAAGGCCAAAGCCAGCCGCCTCCCCAAGAAGCAGCCGCGCTGTGCCGCCGACGGCAATGAGCTCCTCCGCTTCCACTGCACCACCTTGATGTGCTCGCTTGGCCTCAACGGCTCCTCTAATTTGTGCAACTCCATCCCCTCTTGTACCGTCTGCAGCATCATCAGAAATGGCTTCAAAGTCACTTCACAACTCTCCTCAAAAGGTATTTATTATTTATTGCCGACGAAGCAATTTACTTTTATTGCTAAATAACGACGAAATGTCACAAAATTGCGACATATTATGTTATTACTTATTAGCGACAATTGACCCTTATTGTTTTCGGATAGGTATATTAACAACTGCGACTAGTGGAAAAGCCCATGATAGTTGTAGGGTGGCGGTGGACGAGGGGAAGAGGGCTATGCTGGTTTGTCGGGTGATCGCAGGCCGGGTAAAGAAGAATCCCGAGGGGAATGTGGAGGACTATGACTCCGTCGCTGGAGCCGTCGGTGTTTATTCGAATTTGGATGAGTTGTATGTTTTCAATCCAAAGGCTATATTGCCATGTTTTGTTGTAATCTACAGAGGTTTTTGATATATGTTGGATCTTATATCATTGCTTAATTTTCAACTATTGTTGATTTTTCTTGTACATATTTAATGTTTTGTAATTTTAAATTATGGTTAATTGCCAGGTTTTCCATGTTTTGTTTACTGTATTTCTTAGGTTTCGTATAGTATTTATTGTTAACTTTGTATATAACTGCTAACAAGTTCTTGTAATTTAGTATTATGTTCGTCCAATCAATATGCCGTCTTTTTTAATTTGGACGTATTATATCAGTAGGTCCCTACATAAAATAGAAATTCACTACATAAAGAATATGATAATATAACTAATTATTTACACTTTATACTATTATAACCTACTTGTTTTCTTCATTTTTTTTAATTTTATTAATTGAAATCAACATTTCTCTTTCCTAATTTTTGGATAAATAAACCTTAACAAAAATTATATTATCTCCTATTTTATTATAAAATATTTTTTTCTTAACATTTATGTCAGGTCTTCAAACCTATTAACTTGGGACGGAGGGAGAAATATTTTTAGAATTTTGATTTTTCCCATCCCCAACTAATTTAAAACACGACTTTGCATAATTACTAAATTAGATTTGTTTTCTGGGTCTATATATGAACATGTAGGAAATTTTATCCAAAAACACATTATTGATGTATACCAGTTGAAAGCTTTAGCTGGTTGGAAAATGGCGATTAAAAAAATAATAGCATAAATTTAGATTTATTATTAATTATGCTTTTGATGCTTTTCTTGGATTGGCAGAGAAAAAGAACAAGGCACGATCCCCTGTCTTATCCATGGTAATTTTGTTAGTAAACAAAAATCAAGCAGTAAATATTTCAGGTGAAACAAATTACAATGATGCTGAAAGTGAAAAAGTAAAAGATAGAAAAAGGAGTAACATATTTATTTCTGGGGGGCAACTCAGCTTTATTACAACGCTACATTTGTCTTTCACGTATTATTTATTACTCCATAATTATCCAATTTAAAAATCTTTAATGAGCAATTAAAGATGTTAAAGCATTCTTTACCATGATCAACCTTTATATACTATTATATTTTTAATTATAAATATTATATAAACTACAAATTCAAATCTTGAACTTCATTTAGATAGATATTTTAGTTTGGTGCATTATTTTTGAATCCTCTATCCATCTTTCTAGTGTGCCAAATTTAGTTTAATAGAATATTGTGACCAACACATTATAGTTCAAGTTATTGTTATTTATCATAATGAAATAATCGGTAAATTATTAACAAAATTTGGCGGGCTTATTTGGCCCGAAGCCCGGTCGACCCGACAAGTCTGTATGGTGGATTTTTAGGACTGAAGTTTTATAAACCTATATTTTATGAGTTCATCATAACTCTAATTTCAAATGCTTTAGGTCGAAATAAATTTGACAGCTCTAGTCGCTACCGTATAAGATTTTAGTGGTAATGCACTATTGTAACAAGAAAAGCAGGATGTATAGATGCTCAATTTAACTGATCTGAACCTTGTACATCTTTTATGATAAATTTTAATTATTAATTAAACACAAAGTGAGATACATATGACTGCCCATTTGTCATGTACAATATACCAATGAACATTCTCTGCAAGCCTCAACTTCAATTTTATTTGTGATGCAAAATCTGCAACTGTTTATGCCCTTTTGTTTTTTGTTTTTAGCCTGAGCCATTAAATGTTAATTGTCGCGCATGAATTTCCTTGGGTTTCTGTTTAGTTTCAATCGATCCCACTTCTCTCTCTCTCTCTCTCTCAGATTTTATTTTTTTTTAATTTTTTAATTTTGAATTTTGACTATTGTTTTGTACTACTCATTGGCTCATCATTTGTGCATTATGGCCATGTTTGGTTAAAGTCAAGCACCAAATTATGGGCTTCAATTCTTGTTTATTACCACTAATTTAACATTAAATAAGGTTCAAACTCAAAACAAACAGATAAAAACAAATTAACTACTTTGGTTTGGGCACCTATGCGCCGTGGACATTTCAGTCTTCTCGATTTCTTAATTCCCACTTCCATCTTTATTCAAATAAACATATATTATTTCCAAATTATTCTTTATTGTTTGAATTGGCATTATATTTCAATCTCGATACCTTATTTGAGAAAGAAAAAGAAGAAACGTAAATGGATTTGATAAAATGAAACGAGTCCCTCATTTCCTTTTAAGAAAATGATGCCTTTTTTAAGTAATTGGATGTACTCTTCGCTTAATTAAGAAACCTAATAACGTTAATACCAAAAGGGTACTAAGTTAGATGTCAAAAAGATAAGAGAATGGTACTCTTCAAAAATATAACCGATCAATATATACGTAGTCATATATAGTAATTTCAAGAACATCCAAACGATAAAAATCTTTTATGCTAACAGTAAGATATAGGATTCTAATCTTTCGATCCCCTCATTTTCCAAGTTAAAAAAAGAAGAAGAGACATTTCTGAAATATCGTTTTCAATAGAGAAAAATGATTAACAAGATAAGACCGTAAGATTGTAATGATGTGAGGGGACCTTCAAATTGAATGATGTATCACTCTCATCCTCAAACTATATTATGTCAAGTCAATTCCTTTATCCTTTTTGATAGCTACCCATCATTCTTGTCCAAATGAAGTTCCATCTAATTCGATATGTTCTAACGTGTGATGGGGGTAATTCGACTTAGACGTAACTTAATGTTCGGTTCAACTTTGTTAGATATTTTTTTTAAATATGAGGGATTAAAATAAAGAGATATAGAGTTTATTGAAAAGGTAATGATATATTGATATGTAACCATCTAATAGCTTAGGTCAAAACATCATTAGGTAATTTTCATATTCAAATTTAAATTTAGGTATGTCAATGAATCTTGAAGTACATGCTATCAAAAAATAATAATAATCAATTTGAGTTGTACCAATTTGAGGATGTATTAGTAGGAAAGGCCACATAAGTAGGGGTTAGCAAAATACCCGAAATCCGATTATCCGAACCGAACCAAACCGAAATTTAAAATTTGGTTCGGTTTTTTTCAGATTTCGGTTCGGCTTTGATTTTTCACAAATTTCAGTTTTTCGGTTCGGTTTGGCTTGGATATATTATAAACCGAAAAAAATCGAAAAACCGAATTTATATTTAATATTATATATATGTATATATATATTTATATATTAATACTATAATTAACTATATATATATATATTTATTTATATATGTATATATATTTAATATATGTATATATTTATATTTTTACACACACACACACACATACATATATATATATATTTCATATATATACATACATTTTTTGGTTTTTTGGATTTTCGGTTTTTCGGTTAATTTTATGAAATTTCAGTTTTTTCGGTTCGGGGCGGTTTTCATAGTTCGGATTTCGGTTTTTCGGGTAATTTGGTTCGGTTCGGTTTTAATTTTAAAAAAAATTCGGTTTTTTGGTTCAGTTCGATTTGGGCAAAAAACCGAACCGAAAACCGAATGCTCACCCCTACACATAAGCAATCACCTAACTTTCCTATCCCAAAAAAAATAAATAATAAATTATTAGTTGTCAAGTCGTAGCTTTATATCTTTTACCTGTAAATATACTATTATTGCATTCGTGCTATCAATTTTATTTTGCCTATTTGTTTCGTAATAAAAGGTCAGAAGTTAAAAGTATAACTTTTTAATTAAATTATGTTGGAATTAAAAGTAAGCCATAAAAAATATAAATATTTATAATAACTTTCTTCGTTTGTATTTAATAATAGAAAATAAGGCATATATATACTATATGTAAGAAAAAGCATTTTAATTGAGGTTTAATGGGCTTGAGGAAATTGTTTATTCGACCAAATAATATGCATGTTTCTATTGGGCCTTTTATCGACAATATGTTGCCATTGGGCATCTAGTAATAGAGAATTATAACCTGAATTAGAGGGTGATAAAATTTACTAGTATTTTAATTTTAGTTACTATAGCATCTTATTTAAATAATAAAACTAAAAATGGTATTAGATCTACTAATTTATTCCAATTAAATTTTAAATATTTCCAATAAAAGAAAAGTTGAAGTTTCTCAAAATCCTCAAAATTCATAGTTTAACTCAGAGAATTTCGTTTGCATATATGTTAAATCAAGATGAGTTCGAAAAAAAATCTTAATACAATCGAATATGGATAGATTCAAAATGGATTTAGTATTTTTGCTTAATCAATAATTAATATGGATAGATTCAAATTAATCACTGATTTGATTCGATTTTCACTCTAAAAAATAAATATTAGTGTCACAGTGGTTGAGCCTCTTTGTGTAATACAATAATATATATACACTACTTGGCTCTTAGTCTTCATCTCCACGATTCCTGCAACGATTCTTAGATATGGAAGACATACTTTTGGATGAAAAACAATTATTAGTCATTAATTTGTCTCATTTAATTTAGATCTATATACACTATATATATATAGTGTAATTTATCTTCATTGTGCAGTTTGAGACTTCATTATAGAGAAACGAAGTTTATAGAAAAACATTTCGCAATTTCTTTGACCAAAAAAGAAATTTTAATCTATTGGATTTAATTAAGATAATTAAATTAAGATATGACATTTGAATTTGTAGCACAGTTATAGAAAGAAATTCAAAATTTTGTTTTTCAAGACCAGTGCACGCATTCGACTAGTGACCGTGTGTACTGTGTACATATATGAAAATAAAAGATGTGGAAATGATTTTGTATGTATATTATTTTATATCGGTATAATAAGTTAATAACCATATGTATGGTATGGGAGCTATCGTTTGAGGTACATATATGTAATAATATTTATCATAACTACCACATATGTATAATTTAACTGCAATATGTAAAGGAAATTATAAAAAAAAAACAAGATGAAAACAATATATCATGATCAACTGTTAGTTAAGTCTTCACCTAAACAAAAACAATGGCCCCCTTTTGACAATTATACTAATTAACATGTCCCTTTCTAAGACTATGGCTATCAAATAATCATCTAGATCACTTAAAAATAATATATATAGTGACAATAGTAAAAAATAGTCATTTTTTTCTTAGTTAATATACAAAATAGTAGCCAATTTTTTTTATAAAAGCCACTTTATGTGTAAATAGACTATTTTACCCTTAATGAAATTGTGAAAAAAATCATATTCATGCGAAAATCAAAGGTTCATGCAATCATGTGAATTGAATGATTCCGTGTAGTAGTGCAAATTCATATATGATAATCAAAGGTCCGTGCGAAATCAAAGTTTCATGCGATCACATGAACTGAAAGATTTCGCGTGATAGTACAAATACACGACAAAATAAAAAATTCACACGATCGCGCAGAATGAACGATTTTGCGTGAAGTGAAAATCGAAGGTTCATGCGAAATCAAAGTTTCATGCGATCGCACAAATTGAAGGATTTCGCGTGATACAAATTCATGCAAAAATTAAAAGTTCACACGATCATGCTAATTGAATGATTTCGCGCGAAGCTTCAACTTAAAACTTAAATTATTGTCATATTTTAAATTGTTAAAGGCATTTTGGTACGAATTTATATGTTTTGGCTAATTTTTATGTACATACAAACTTTAGCTACTATTTATATATTAACTAAGCAAAATGTCAGTTATATTTTCTGTATCTAATGACAACAATAAAAAGATTATATATGATCCATTTTCTAAATATAATCACATATATATTATATTTTGTCAACCTGTTAGCCGGCACTATACTTGTCACCTCCTTAATTCATATAAACCCCAGCTTTTGCAAAGCTTGGTAAACCCAATCGAGCATTTTAATCTATACGCAACTTGCATAAATATGAAAAACAAACAGGAGAAATTAAAATGGATGAACAAATCACTTAATCCATTCCAAATCAGATAATTAATCACAAGACAAATACCTTAAATTTCACAACATTAACCTTAAAAAAATCACAAAAGTAACAAGTAACAACACTAGTGTATTGATGCACATATATACAACACAACCACAAAAAAAGAAAAAGACAAAAAAATAAAATAAATCAATACCAAAATCAAAGTCCAAAATAAAATAAAATGAAATAAAAAATCAGCACTGCGACCAGCCTGCAACACTCTCAGCTAAGATCATTTTATCAATGGCGACTTTCTCCCCAAACCTATAAGAAAACCTAAGCGCCCCCTGCGAACTAACGCTCCCTATCTGCACCGGAAAAGTCAAAATCGCGCTTCCGCCGTTGGCCGCGGCGATGTCGAAGAGCTCCTTGAGGGAAGTGTGGACTTCTCCGACGTAGCGGTCGCAGGCGAGGCGCCGCCGGCTGAAGAGCTTCACCACCAGCATGTTGCCGTAGTGTTGTACCATGGGCTCATTCAAGTTGTACTTCACGGTGAAGTTCCACGCCGGATTGGAGCCGCCGTGGCGGTCCGTCGGGGTCCGCTTGTGGACCTCCGTCGTGCCGCCGATCGAAACCCTAGCGTAGACCTTCATCCTCAGCAGCCGCGTCAGCCTCTCGAGGTTGTTGGCTGAGATCAATGTTATCTCAAATGGCCTGCACTCCATTTTTTAATTCAACTATAACTTCTTTTGGTATGATTTACAAAAATAGAGGGTTTCTCACTAGAGAGAGAGAGAGAGAGAGAGAGAGAGAAGTTTTATATGAGGAGGTGAACAAAATTACAAGTGGCTAGTTGCATATGATGATCAAGAAGAAGCATGCGAGGGGATTAGTATTTATTTTGGTTTTACATAGCAGAAGAGAGACCTAGCTGTACAAGTTTGCTGCGACTAATTTATTTTAAATAGATAAAAATATATGTAAAAAACAAATAAAACATATGGTGACGTAGGCATGAGTGACGTAAGCAACTAGCTAGGAAGTTCGATTGCAATTTTTTTGGGGTTATTTTCTTGTTTGACATGTTAGTTTTAATTAGTTCAATGATTCGAATTCCCCAGCTAATTTGACTTTATAATTAGGCAAAGTACAGTATTAGTCTTGTTATAATTGGTTGGTAGCATGTTATGGACAACTGACAATTTGTAGTTCTAAATTATTAATATTGTTAACGTGCGTATTATTAAGTATAGAGTAATTTTTTATATATGATTTATTTTATGGGTATAATAAGATTAAATCAGTTTTATCTAAATTATTTCGAAATTGTGGTAAGATTTATTTAATTTTTATATAATATATATAAATTAATTATTTATATTCATAATTTTCTGTGGCACACACCGAATGTCTAAAAAGTATAAAATCATTCAACCGAGCTAATTGTTGAGAAAGTCCATCTCTGTGGAGATGTTCCACAAGCCCACCACTGTTCACCATTCTTGTGAAGAATAGTGTGAGGAAAAGTGAGAAAAAAATTTGGATTTTTTAAAATATTAATATAGTAATTTAGTTTTTTCTTTTTGTGTTTTTAAAGTTATTAAATTTGAGAATTGTGTTACCTTTATTTAGTGTAGATACTATAACAAAATGTTCCAATAGTGACATAATTTTTGAAGAGTTATGACACTTATAAATATCACTTAATAAATTGTGACATATTGTAGATAGGTAGATATTAAGCATGTCACTAAAATTAGGGACTTTTGAGGGTATAGCTAATTTTGTGACACTTAAAAGTGTAGTTTTATCTGTAACATGTAAATGTGTAGTTATTCTTACATGTAAAAATGTATCTATTTTTTATGACGATGCATTTATAATTAGTTATAGAAAGAAGTTAATTTTATTAACAATAAAAGTAATATAGTAAAGTGTGTGTGAGAGAGAGAGAGGAGAAGAGATTGTGATGTGTATCACAAAAAATTATGATCAACTTAAGATGTAACAAAATTTAGTTACAAGAACAAATGTCATAAAGATTGTTACATTTCTAAATGTAATTACAAAATTTACTTAACATTTTTATGTGTCCAAAAAAATTATAAATGCATGTGCAAGTGCAGTTATATTTTGCTAAATTTAAAGATATAACAAATTTAACTATAGCGCGACTAAAAATCTTTGGTAGCAGAAATCTGATTATGATGAATTGGTAAAATAAGGTGGAATTTTTATTTTCCACCTCAGCAAGAACGTCGTTCCTGTACATGAGCCCCACTGCGATTATTCCTGCAAGTGGAGGTTGTTGGTATAAGAATCTGTCCATTAGTTCTTGAGGATTTTGTAGAGTCCCGTTCGGGTGGTGGATACATCACACTAGATGTGACCAAAAGTAATAATTCGTTACAAAGGGCCAAAAGTAACTTCATCAATATTCTCAAAGAAGCACATTTGATATGAAGAGAAGATAGCTGAATCAATCATTTAATCATGAAGCAGAGAGTGTGGCGGATGGCCATGAACTCGTTTTCATAGTGGTACGTTAAGGGCCAAAAAGTAAGGGAGTGGACAATGAGTTGATGCCTTTGATTTTCAGTTTGCATTTCTATATATGAATATCAGTATACTCTAACTCAATTTCCACACAATGAATCAATACATCTTTCAACTGATAAATTTTGGCATATAGAAATTCTAGAATGGATAAGCTGTACTATATGCAAGAATCAAAACCCATTATTGCGAATACTAACAGGAAAAGCATACCGCGGACGACGCCTATCCGTACTACCTGCTACAATTGTTGCATAGATCTTGTGCAGAGCAGCCGCTGCTTCAATCATGTTGATTCTTTCATCAGCTGAAATGGCTAAACATTTCATTGCCAATTCAAATATTGACAAGAAACATTGCTCCTTTGCATATAAATGTTGATCTTCCCTTGATAACAGAGCAGGTGCCACCATCTCAGTTGCTGCATTTTGCTCTAATGCTTCACTTACCCACTCTTTTAAGCTCCTTTCTTCACCGAACATATCATCCGTTGGCTTCTTTCCAGTGAACATCTCCAGCAGCAGTATCCCAAAACTGAATACATC
>JAYDZE010013110.1:0-10258 GCA_034509125.1 Monilaria moniliformis
ATTATTATTATTATTATTATTATTATTATTATTATTATTATTATTATTATTACTACTACTACTACTACTACTACTACATGCAGCAGGCATGTATTTTCAATTAGAAGATCGTGACGATCCACTAATAAGGCCACTATCTCCTTTGTCGGAAGATTATTAAAAAGTAGTTAAGAAATAATAAGAATTCTGCACAAGATATTATATATCATGATCATGTAAAAAGGATTAAGAAAAAACTAAAAAGGAATAGGATGGATGTGATAAGTTTTATTGAAAATTCTGACTATTACACTTTTTCTATTGTAGTACTATCTTCATTACCTAATATCAATCAAAATCAGCTCCTGTCCGAATAAGTTCTAGAAAGATATGCTTCTCCAGAAAGTTCCAAAGTTTCTGTGAAAACATTTTATCAAAAACTTTTTTTCTTCCTATTTTCACATTGAAAATGGTTTTGTAATTTGTCTTTTCTTTTCTAGTTTGTTGTCAGACCGTTGGTTGTCCAGATATTTTTTTAGTGGTGTTTTTTCCACTGGATTTTCATCATAAAAATTTTAATGAGGTCCGAATCCCTGAGTCTCCAGTTTGTATTATTAGAAGGGTTTAGATTTTTTTTTCTTTCACCATGTTTAATAACATAAAAACATAACTATGTTTGATAATTATATATTTGAAATAAAGAAATACATTTACAAATGAATATCATTTCAACTCAAAACTAATATGTAGCTCTTAGAGAAGTAAGAATATACATTTTTCTTAAAAATGATTATCATTTTTAATTTTTGAATCTAAACATTTTATATTAAATGTTATAGTAAAATATAGAAATGTGAAATGATGAATATAACTTTCGAATATTGAATCAAATGCATTTTCGCATACATTTGAAAGAAAAAAATATTATACTAACTTTCAAAAGTTTGAAAAAAATAATGTAACGAAATTTAAAAACTAAAAAATGAGAACTCACTAGTTTTTGGATCGACACTAAAAGGCTCGGCCTATTTCCGAACTGACTCTATTGGGCTGCAGGCTATTCAATTCGGTCTAGGGCTACTCATGTTGAAATTTTTATTCGGGCTATAATTTTTCAACCCTAACCTTATTAGATTGTCAGATTAATCGAATCAATTTATAAATTTCGAACTAAATTAACATCTCTAATTATCGAATCAACCCATAAATTTGGAACTAAATTAATATCTCTAATTATAACACACTATTTCAGAGGTTGTAGAAGTCATGTGCCAATCGAGGGTTAATATTTTATATGTAATATTCTTTTTATGTAATGATAGTCTCGAAGCAAATGGTATCACGTATGTATCATATGTGTCTAATCTATAGAGTCTATACAAGAATCTTTGATACATTTGGGCCAATCTTGGGCATGTTCCCCTTCGTCCAGGAATTTACCGGCCCAGTTGAAGTTGCATACTGTTTGAGCCCTAAGTTCCATCCATTTTATATAAAATATAAATATGTATAAAATTACCTTGAATTCTTCTCACAATACACGAAATCCATCCCAATTAGGTACCAATTTTCAATAATAATTTACTAATCCTTAGTCATAATTTATTAATTCAATTAAAATTCAATGGAAGATTGATTGATCCACTGGTAAAATGGGCACTTAAATAAGAAAGATTATGAAGTTATTTATACAAAAAAAAAAAATATATATCAATACACATTAGTAATAAAAAATATTACAGTATTAGAATAGTATAGAATTTTTGGGAAAAAGTAGATTATCATACTGTCTTTCTTAATTAACTTTCATTGTGTTGTTGTAGTGAAAGACATGTCGTTCCATGTGATTGGGCCTACCCTCTTCCACAATTAATTTAAGGCTTCAACCATACTCATCGTCCTCTTTGCTTCTGTATATTTCTATATATTTATATATTTTATCGGAATCTGATAGAAATTATTTAGAGTGTAGAAATGTAGAAACATGATTCTTGGTACTTTTATAATAGGATAGAGTATGTGCGCCACAATTACAACCTCTCATAAATTATAAATGAATAATATCATATAATGTTATACAATTATCCTTAAATTAGAAAACCAAGAGAAATATAATGAATAAATATAATATATAATTTGAATATATAACATAGATATAATATGCAAATAAAATTTTGTAAATATCGCTCTTTTTAACTACAATTTTTGCTATAATTTTCTTTATATACATTTTTCTTTTTGAAAAATCACATGAATTTCATATTTTATCTGATATAATATTGTCGTCTTTATATTTTCCAATGTGTTTTGTTTTGTTATATTTGATATTTTATGTTTTGTAAATTGATATCAAAGGTATTTCCAGATTTTGATTTCTTTTTTTAAACCGGATATAATTTTCGAGAAAAAGAAAAACGGAAAAATTAGTGAAGGTGAGACACTTGAAAAAAGTTATATTGAAACAAACAAAAATAAAGAAAATAAAGAAGTGAGCCGCAAAAAGAAAATATAAAAAGTTCCAATCATTGCTATTCATATAATTTGACCCAAGCAAGTATTAGTGGCCTATAACAATGTAGAAATTATTCATTTTCATTTTCTGCATTACAATTAACAACTTAATCCAAATATTCAAATTCCGAAGCACAAAAATTTAATACACATTTATTTTATTTGAAAAAAAAAACAAATTAATACGCATTACTTAGACATGTTGATGTAACCCACATGACAAGTATTTCAAAACGTTAACCAAAGTTCCAAGGTCATGCATCACCAACAATTACAAGACTCGCGGCCCAGGCCCCAAACACTTGCAATATTTGGTACATTTTTATGTAGAGATGTCATTTGGGCTAACCAATTGAATTTCAGGTCAGTTTTATTCGGATTACGGGTTAATCGGATACTGGCTAATCGAGTTGGAATTTTATCGGGTTAGAAATTTCCTACCCTAACCTTAAGTGTTCGGGTTTCGAGCTAGCTCATAGGGCTAAAAGCAAACGATAAAAATTAATTTATATTTTATTTTATTTTTAATAATTTTATATTTATAATATATAAACGTATACAAAAATATATAAATCACATGACAAACATAAAATTCAAAGTCTAAAACATTCTAAAAAAAGTAAAGATTACATAACATAAAATTAACGATAAACTGTTTAAAAATCGTTTTGCCTCATAGAATAAAAGAGTCTTAAAAATAAATCTAAACTCTAAACACTTGAATAACATTGTTCTTCTACACCAATAATTTTTTAAGCTTCAACCTGATAATTCACTTCGAAGTAATAGTATTCAAATTTTTCATTATTTAATAAAAAATATTATAATATTAAAATATAATATAGTTTGATAAATTATAATTTTATAACAAAAATAAAATCATACCAAATATCTATGCAACCCGTGTACAAAGAAAAGCTTGCACTTTTTGGTATATTTGTCCAAAATGTGTGCTCTAATATGAAAAAAATATTCTTATACTATCGTTGTTATAAGAATGTTAAGCACATCACATGTCATCCTACCAAGTTTTCCAGAACGTGATGCATGATTTCTTCAATGCTTAATGAATGTAAAATATTTAACTGAGAGAATTTTGAAAATATACTTAAACTCAAGCACGATTAAATCCTACTAGTGTAAAAATAAAAAAATAAAAAACATCGGATAAGAATGTCATTAGATACATCTTTTTTATTGAATGATTTAACTTAGGAATATGTTATTATAGACTTGACATGATAAAAAAAAATATAATTTAAAAATTAAAAAATTAAAATGAAACACAAATGTGTTTCGTTAAATTTAAAAGCATGTTTCACAATATTGGTTATAGTGAACTTAGATTTTTCAATTCGTTTATCTATTATTATTTATATTAGTAAAATACACACACACACACACACACACACACATATATATATATATATATATATATATATAAATTAAATGGTTAATTTAATTTAATTTTTGTAGTTATCAATTTTATCAAAATTATCATTGAAGTGTCAAATAAGTTGCCAAATAAGGCGGAAAAATATGTAATAATTGCACCTAGGACCAACCCATCGGGTTTTGGGTTACAGGCTTATCATTCCGGAATTTTATTGGGTTAGAAATTTCCAACCCTAACCCTCTAAAATTAGCGGACTAGTCAGGCCAGCCCAATGAGTTCGGGCTGGACTGACATCACAACATTTATCTCTGCACTGGCCTGAAATCATGGGCCACGACCCTTCATTATATTCACTAGTGTAATGCTCGACACCCTCGACCTTATAATAGTCACAGTGGCAACTTATGTGGCGTGCACCCTAACAAATCGAACACAGTCGGGCATTGATTTTCGCCGTAATCCAGAAATCCACATCTTTTGGGCAATTAGTTATTGAAAATATATATTTGCCCTATGTTCTACTCCAACCACACCTTTGTTGGTTGTATCGGTTTGCCATGCCACTGAGCCATCGACATTGACATCGACTAGGACCAAGTTCTCGCCAATGCCAAAGGCCAGCGTCGCATTCTCACGTACTGGCTTGTCACGATTGGCATCCCAAATTCACCTCATGATCCGATGCTCCATCTGTAATCCAAGAATGAAGGCAAGCAAACATAAATGGAAAAGTACCAATATTTGATGATCAATAGTTAGCCCGCCGATACTTAATGATGTACTCACCAAATTCACCTTGATTGACATACTTGAACATTCTTGAAAGAGGAATATTAGCTTGAGAAGAGATGGGTAAAGTGAGGAATATGAGAAATGAACAAGGTTTGGAGAAAACATTTTTGATAGTTGTTGTCATGGAAGCTAAGTGACATTCTATTTATTGTAACAAATCTTCCAAAACAAGGGGTTTCACGAAGGTAGTATCCTAGTTCTTGCTTTAGACTCTCTTTTTATATCCAAATCAACGGGTTAGAAATTGGATCCTGTCCTTTTCAATTTTTTTATATTGAAACCTTCATTTATTTCATTTATTAATATCTAAACCTCAAATATGAAGAAGTAAACAAGATCGGAGAGAAAAATTCCTGCATGAACCTAGGAACTTTCCCCACTACTATAAAGGAGAAATATAGCCATATAGGTTTGTGATTTGAAGATATGCTCTAGATAAATCCTACTTAGATATATGCACAATATTCTTGATCATAATTTTTTTTGCAATTTATTTATAAGCTCATTGTCTGAATTGTCTTTTTTTTACGATTCCACCCTCAGTGCAAAGAAATGGAAGGACCAAATTCACTAAAAATTGAAAGATTGAAATATTATTGAACCATTTTAAAAATCTAAGTTTGATTTGCAATAATGTCCAAGTTTTAATTAGAATTTAAACTACAATTAAGACTTTAATATGGTCAAAATTGCTGAGTCAAGCTTATCATGTAAAAGAAATTTACATCAGTACACACACACGCATATATATATATATATATATATATATATATATATACATATGTGTGTGTGTGTGAGTTTGCTACTTAGATATATGCACAATTTTTTTGATCAAATATACAATTTTATATCAATTATTTAATTTTACCAATAAAGAATTTGGAATTAAATTAGAATATTATAACTTCAAATTCAATTCCACAAAATTACAATTCCAAATTCATTCTACTGACAACACTCTAAAAGAAATGTAAGGGCATGCTCTATGTTGTGGATGCTCTAAAAATCCTGAAAAATTACACTACTTTATTTATTTTTAATTTTTTTTTTTATTTTTTCCTTATTAGATAAAAAAATCAAACTGACAGGCCCCAAGGGATTAAATTTTCCAGTCGTAGGCGAGAGAACTTGAAACGTGCAGGAAACGGTAAAAAATTATAATTTCGACCTCTTATATTTTTAATAGTCACAATTTTTTTATTTTTTTTTAGTCGAGAGAGGTGAATTGAATGAAGATTGAATCAGAGTCCTCTCATTTTTTTTTACATTGCCAATTTTTTTAGACTATTATATTTTGATAATGTAAACAATAAAGATGTAATGTGTAGGTGAAAGTTGGCTGTTTCCATTAAATCTGCTAAAATTATTAGATTTCTGTTGCCAAATTTACTACCAAATTCCCAAATGGATAATCAAGGTACAATTACGGCATTGTTTGGTGATTGTCGGACCATTAAAGAAAGCATGAAAGGTCACGAATCATTGTACAACAAGAAATATCGCAATCGAATTTATGAGTACTGATGCTTTTATATTTTTTGGTTAATGTTCAACAAAAGTCTGTGCTTGACTGAGGTTAGTAATTATTTATTTCAACAATAATTGGGACTTCTCGAATTTCGATAGTCAAAGAAATAGATTAAAATGAGCTTGACATAAAAATTAGTTTAATATTCCCATAAATTGCTTGTACATTAGTGATATTTCTTCTGTTTGTAAAGGTTAAGGACGGGAATATATAGGGATTCGAATTCCGCATTTCCAAACTAAAATAAATAAATAATACTAATATTAATATTGGTTTATGATGTGATGTGATATGGAGACATCCATTATAATGGTCCTATGAATTAACTTTGAGACAAATTGTATAAATCAGTAATACAAGCTTTCACTATAGAAGACTGATATACTTGTTTTTCTATTTACTGACTCGGGACAAAGATATTGAGATTCATATCACTTTATAAAAAGGATAGATATCACTAAATTATGATGTTTGATATCTGATCCCTAATTTTTTATCTTCCAGTTAGGGGTAAACATTTGGATTTCGGATCAGATTTTTGTCTAATTTGAATCGAAATACGAATTTTGAGATAATATAAATTAGAATCGGTCCGAAAATTCAAAAAATTTATAACTAAATCCGAACTGAACCGAAAAATCTATTTTCTTAAAACAATCCGATAATGCGAAAATCCGAAATAAAATATTTTAATTATTGTATATATTAGGATATAAATATTTAAACAAAATAATATTTGAATAACATATTTTATTTAAATATAGTATTTAAATAAAATTTTATATATATTATATATAGTTCAGCTTTTTTTGGTTTTAAAAAACCCAATCTGAAGCGAACCGAAAATTCAAAATTTGAAAAAATAAATAAATCCAATCTGATCCAAAAATTCAAAAAATCCGAACTGAATTTAATATTTCGGTTTGATTCAGTTCAGTTATTATGATTACAGATATTTAGCTCACCCCTACTCTCAACCTAATATTAATTGTGAATCTCCTCTTGCTCTTGCGTTCTAGTTTTATTCTCCTTGTATTATATGTTTAGTTTGTTTCACAAAGTTTTGTTAATATGATTTATTTCTTTTGTATGATCCACAAATTATTATGATTTATCCAAAGTGCATCTTACGATGACGACTGCGAGCTTTCTTTGTCACCTATAAAGAAAGCTCGATTGCAGGCCTCAATTGATGCTAGCATCTTAGAACTTAATATCTTTTAAAGAACTAGAAAATCACAAAAAATACAATAAACACCAAAAAAAAAAAAATTCTCTCAAACATATAATAGTTTAGACCCTAATAAGTACTCACATAAATATGGAGAAAACGGTAACATTTAAAATACATCATATATGAGCATATTTAATATGCAAGCTGTCAGCAAATAAATTAATTTTGGGTATATCAAATTTTGTATTCTTGACACAATATCTCATATCAAAATTTTATATGATGGAACACAGTATTCATCCACACTTAAATTAAGGGACGTTTAAACATATTTGATGATAGTAATTGCAAAAGTAACTAAAAATAAATAATTAAAAAGGCTTTGTATTATAATAGATTCAGAAAGTAAGAAAGCTTAAGCCCTACAACAGTTTCCTTACAACATGCAAAAGTTGCAGTTGTGTAAACTGGCTAAATTTCAGCTTGACTTATTCAATGTTTGAAGTGGCATACAAAAAACAAACAAACAACGAGCATAGAATCCTGGATTCCTGGAAATAAAGCCAATAAAAGCATAGATATATTGATGCTTAATTGCTTATACAATTTTTTCTTTTCTTTTTCTTTTTATGTGGGTGTGGGTGTGTAGATTTTTTTTTTTTGATACATCAACAAATGCTCAAGCCAATCCATGGCGAGCATACAGTTCAGAAGAACACAAGCAACAAAAGAACAGGAGCAACAACTCCAGACACCAAACACAAAAGAACCAACCGCAAACACAAAAGCCAGAACACCTATAGCGTCATGACAATAGAACGTCCAGGTAAAATGAAGCTGACCTAACACCAGAAGTAGAAACCAACAACACACGAGAAAGCAAACAAGCCAAAGGACCCCAATCACAGGACACAAGATATACCAAAAGCAACGCACTTCCAACCACAAACACCGGAAAAGCACTCACCCGAGCAACTGGTTTGACCGATCGAGACAAAGAGAAATAGTCACCTGGAAATACCTCAATGCGCCAATCTTGCCCCTTGACACTTCCTGACCAACTCAAAAAAATCAATCTTTTGCTTCGGTGCGAACAGAAAGCTCGGGCACCACCATTTCATCCATGTTCCAAGGCGCCATAGAAGTCTCTTCTTTTCGAAGTCCCAGTTAGGTTTGGAGTTTTGGATTGCCGGCAAATTTGCACTATATGCTGGTTTTTTATGCTCTAATCATGGCAATCGGCTATTATTATTGAAGTTCAAACCTTAATTGCTTCACCTCTATTTTTTTGCTCTAATTAATTATGTTACACGTTTTAAGTAAGCACATGACGAGAGTGATGGAGTACACATAATTTGGAATCTATAATAAAATAATTACAATAAATGATTTTTATATATTCAATTTTTTTGGATCAAAGTAAAATTTGTTGTGTCAATGACATGGTCGGACAAATTGGATGTCGCATGCAGAATTATTTTTAATTGATTTGAATATTAATAAATCCTAATCAGAAATTTATAAATCATAATCTGGGAAAAAAGGCGAAGACATACAAATTTTTGCCAAATAAAAAAGGTAGTGCTGAAACATGTTTGAATTATTCTAAACTCAGGTCCAAATTAAATATTTTATAATAGTAAAAAATGCGATAAAATAAATAAAAATAAAAAATACAGCGGGATCTATAACATCACCCACATTTCTCCCCAAAACCTTGCTCAAAAATCCACAATGCAACTCCTACTATCTATAGCTCTCCCACTAATACTAATATACCTAATTATCCACAAAAGAAGAAAACCCCAAAAAACACTAGCTCCGCCGGGCCCCCGCGGCCTCCCATTGATCGGAAACCTCCACCAATTCGCCACCGCAACCGAACTTCACGTCTATTTATGGAAACTCTCCCAAAAATACGGCCCAATAATGCAACTCAAACTCGGCTCCACCCCTCTCCTCGTAATCTCCTCCGC
Organism: Monilaria moniliformis; assembly: GCA_034509125.1. NCBI lineage: Eukaryota > Viridiplantae > Streptophyta > Magnoliopsida > Caryophyllales > Aizoaceae > Monilaria > Monilaria moniliformis. The sequence goes on from JAYDZE010013110.1 coordinate 9,357, forward strand.
CAAAACCACCAAAGAAGCCCTAAAAACGCATGATCGGGCATTCTCCACCAGGCCGAAGTTCCACAGCCAGCAGCGGCTCTCCTACAACGCCTCCGACATCATCTTTGCCCCCTACGGGGACTACTGGAAGGATATGAGGAGGATCACCTCCGCCCATCTCTTGAGCATCCGGAAGACCCGGTCCTTACGCCCCATCCGCGAGGACGAGGTCTCCCGCATGCTGGCAAAGATCCGGAGCGTTAGAGAAGCTGACGGCTGCTCTGACGACGCTACGACTGTGAACTTGAGCACCGTGGCAGTGGCGCTCAACTGCACTCTGATATGCAGAGTGGCTTTTGGGAAGAGATACGACGAGGATGGCGCCGAGATGAGGAGATTCGGCAAGCTCACGCGTGAATCTCGTGAGATCATGGCGGCTTTCTTTGTGAAGGATTACTTTCCTTTGTTTGGATGGGTGGATAAGGTGAGTGGATTGATGGATCGCCTTGAGAAAGTGTTTTGGGATCACGATTCGTTCTACGACGAGCTCATCGAGGAGCGGCGCGGACCGAAGACGGCGGCGGAGAAGGGGAAGGAGGAGGAGGAAGATATTCTTGGTGTTTTGATCAATTCTTATTCTATTGAGCTACGTCGGGATCAAATCAAAGCGCTGCTAATGGTAAATTTTCATAAGGGTGCTTTTTCTTTCACGGAAAATTATAGAGGAGTGATCATATGTGAACCAATTCTTAATGAATAACTAAGAACTAATCTAGATCATCTATTAGTAAGGATTAACGGTTGATTTGGATGCCACGTGTCACATGATAATTAATTTAAAAAATTGAAAAAGGACAGAAAGGTAATTAACTCAAAACTGCCGTTTAATATATGCTATAATTTAGGAAACAAATATTGACTAA
>JAYDZE010013121.1:0-10258 GCA_034509125.1 Monilaria moniliformis
AAATATTCTGTATTCACAGCAAGATAAACAAAATACTCGCACTTTGAGCCGTGGACGTAGATCATTCACGATCGAACAACGTAAATCCTTCGAGTCCCCTTTATATTCCTGTCACCTTCGATCCTGCGGCGGAAATCAGATCGATCACAATGCATAGCAATCTGGTAGTCACGATTTTGACTTATTTTATAATTTTAACATGACCATTCAAATATTGCAATAAGTAACGTCATCAGTTTAATTTTCAATTCTAAAAAAAATTAAAACCTTCAAATTTTTTAAGGTCACCAAAAAGTTGACTGTGATATATATCATTAAAATGACATGGTGCATGATATGCAAATAACGGTAAGGAAGCTTGGGCTGCCATGTCAACTATTATGTAAGGAAGAAAATTGGATGCATTGATTTTGCAACAAATTAAAAGTTAGCGATATTGATGCAATATTTCAAAAATTATGTTAAAATTAAAAAATTTAAGCAAAGTTTACACATTATTTGGCAATTATATTACAATTTATTTTTATTGACACATAAAATGTGAACGTACGTGGTGAAAAACTTATATATATGCTTTCCATAAGATCCAACCTAGTGATCGAGCTCTATAAATCTTGCCTATTCGAATCCAAATATGATGACATATGTATAACACAATTCATAAATTTACAATATATATTACTTGCAAAGTCTAATCTAATAGCCATCCTTCACTAGTATATGCTATTTATCAATTGTTTTCTTCAAAATGCCGACCTACCTCATGTCACACAAAGATATGAGGTTTTCAATTTCGATCTTCAGCCTAAAAACTCTTTAAAACTAATAACTCATTGTTATTCTGGAGATGATGATTTGGGGATCCATGTCCTTTTATCGACACCCATATATACCATTTGTGGAGTTTCCACACAAATATATTCAAAATTACTCGTTTCTCTTGCAGTTTTTGGTCAAGTGCAAGGTATAAAGCTTTGTATAAAGCTTTCCATGTGTTCTACGCTAAAACGGCACATATCTGCGAAACTAGATTGGCTAACGTGTGCAACTGGATTGTTAAGGATGATAGATCTTATTTTAGTCTTAATGAAAAATATAGAGGTATGACAAAAATTTATGATTGCTAGTGATGGGTTATTGAATTTTTTGTGCATCAAGTTCGTTTAGAAAGATTTTAGGACATCTCCATCAGCCGTATATTCTTACATTTTCTTTACACTATTTATGGCTCTACATCAACTTTTTCATTAAAGTTTTACTCGCTGTATTAGAGGGCGAGTTTTAATTTTCCCTTACGTTATTCATCTCTTATTTTCTTTAATTCTTTTATTATTCATATATTTTTCAATATTATAAATTAAATTTGAATAATATAATTAAAATTCTAAAGTTATAATCTGAAATTCAAAAATTGCATTAATAAAAATCCTAAATTACATTATTGAAAGCAGTAAAATTACATAAATTAAACTCCTAAATCACATCATTAAAATCTTAAATTACATAAATAAAAACTAAAACTAAATAAAACCCAATTGTTTCTTTAAATTGTTAACAAGAAGGCAGTGGTTCGCGGCTTGTTCCTCCGATATTTTAGACGTGCAGAAAGCGTTGGCTTCGAAGAACAACTTGAGCAAGGCGGTGCCGATGGTTCTATCTATTGATGTTCTCATTATGCTAATCTCCTATGTCGCTGTAGTGGTCGTTGAGGATGTCGCCTTCTCATTTCCCTTGTCTTTCGCCACCTTCTGGCCAATAAAGCGGCTCCTACTCAGTTCCTCGCTTGGAACGAGCTCCAATTCGGCATCTCCACTCGTACTGAATTGCTCGTTAGATGTGTACTTTGTACACTTCGGTCCGCCCGACCCGCTGCCAACCCATTTTTCGCAAAAGCAAACCTTCTCCCACGTCTTGACATACTTGAACGGTTTTTTGTGCACATTCAAATATATGGACAACACATCCTTCAACAAGTCCAACTAACTTGAGCCGCTCTTTTTCTCCCCTTCGATAGAGTTGTAGATTGCGCATAATTTGGAGAGTTCGAGGTCCACTCTTTCGTAGTAGCCCCGAAGCATAGAACCATGTGTTCGGGGTTCACTCTTATACTTCTTTGCAACAGAATGAAGACCCATTTTGTTGGTTGCTGTAGATCGCATCTTCACAAATATCGACGTATACTTCGAAGATACGCATCGTTTATCTTCCGCGGAGTTTGCAATTCAGGCTTTTTGCTCGAACCTCTTTGCCTCGTCGGATAAGTTGATGGTGTCGAGATGTGGGGAGGAAGAACCGAGACAAGGAGTGTCGTAACCGGCCGTTTGAGATGAGCCCAAAACATTTGGATCGTATCAAAAAACTGATAGATCGATCCCTTGCGCCAACAATTGGAAGAGATGAAGTATGAAGTGAAAGAGATGAAAAGATGAAATTGGAGTGAAAAGTAAAGTGTGAGGTGTTAGGTATTTATAGAAAAAAATAAAATAAAATAAAATAAAATAAAAATGTTGGTTGGCGTGGAGAAAGTGTCGTTGCTAATTAAAAAAAATAAAACTAGCCGATGATGACTTTAACTTTTTATATTAGATAAAAAATTAAAAAATGACGTTAAAACATTCACAGACGCGGCCTTAGCGCGTGTCATGTAGTCGTGCTGTGATTGGGCAAGAGGCGCGAGTGCGCGGCACGCGCACGTAAGGCCGAACCATGGCCCGCGATGAGCTTGTCAAAATCATGAAGGCTTGGGATGACTGCCGTGACTAACTGGCAATCCAGCTACCAAACAAAGGCGAGCAGTCCTGATCGCAATAGCAAAAGGCCTACTTACAGCCGTCTTCGATACGTAATCGACTTCTTGCATGTGTGGTTGATATTAGACCTACCAAAGAACGAATGGATAAGTGGGCGAGCAAGCGAAGCCCCAGGTTCGGAAAGAATAGTAGGTACCGGAGTAGTAGATACCAGAATGATTCTTGAATAGCGCTGGGAGAAGTGAAGAAAATGCAAATCTTTGAGAAGGAAGAGCGTTATCCTAGTCAATAAGAGAAGCTCTCGAAATATCTATGGATTTAGGATTCAGCAAAGAAATAAAATAAAAAAATAATGAAGTATAAACTACTTGCAAAAGCAAGTTTGCCCATTGGACCATTGATCAACTCACCCATGGCCTGGGGCCCCAAGATCCGCAGAAAGCCCTTTATCTCCAAGCCCCTAGTATAGGTTGGGCAAGCTTTGATGCCTCTACTCCCAACAAGTTGCGGGACGAGATTGTGGAACTATCGCTCGAAAAGTAAGTAAGATCGTTGATGTTGATCGTATCCCATTAAGTAGTCTAAAGGAAAGGCAAGGTTCGCCTATCGGCCCTACGGACTGCAGCGGCGGGCAAGGCATGGAATGGGCGGGCGGCTCACAATGCGAACCGCCGATGCAGACGCCCTTATAGTGCACAATAATAATGCTAAACTTAGTTTTGTCGTTACCCAAATTCTTCATATGACATTATATCTATTCTGGTGGCTTTATTTTTTTGTTTAGTGGGTGGTGGATTCAAAAGTGCCACTTATTTCTCCTTCATCTTCTTAATTTTCTTCTTCTTCTGAACTTTTTTTTTGTTCTTCTTCTTCATCTTCTCTTCTTTTCCTCTTATTTTCTTCCCTCTTCTTCTCACCAAAAGGTTGTGGCAAGGTTCTTTTTGCTTAAAATATGATTTTTTTCCCTTGTAAAAATAAAATCATTTCATGTTACTTAGCGTGTCTATTTCTTCCTTGATGCAAAAGTTGTGTTGTTCAATCTAACGTTTTTCCTTGAAAAATATGTTGTAATTCTCGGCTCTAAGGTTTGATACGAAGCTCTAGCCTATTGATTTCAAGAAAACGCATTCAATAGTTCTCGTGTATATATATATATATATATATAGATATATATTATCTTTTTGCAATATTAGAGTTTTCATCTTGAAATTTTTTGTCGTTCATGTGAAACGTGTCTTTGTTTTGAGATTTGTAAAACAAATTCCACAACGTGGGCTCATTTGTTTTTTCAATTGCCGTCGTCGTTTGAGAAATCTCCCGCATTCCCTCACTACTTGTAGTCGGCGCATTCCCCTTGGCCTTGCGCTTAGCAGTCCGTTGTCCAATCGGACTGCTCATACTCGACTCCACACCAACGCTACCACCCACATCGTCGCTCGAAACAGGGTTGGCCTCGCTGTTGGTGGAGAATTGGTTGTCGGAGGCGTGCTTCATTTACTTTAGTGCGGTCACTGCATTGCCCGTGCACTTTTCGCAGTGGCAAACTTCGGCAAAGTTTTTCCATACTTGAACAGTTGATTGTTCTCTTTCGGATGTATGGTCATCGACTCTTTCAAAATATCCGTCTTACTTGAGCCACTCATCCTTTGAAACTCCAAGTTGTTGTACAAGGCGCAGAACGATTGCAATTATGGGTTGACCCCACCGAAACGGCCTCGAATTGAACAAGCTTTGCGGTTAGGGGCACCTCCAGGGCTTATCAAATTAGCATCTCGACAACTTTCTCCCAAAATGACGATGTTTTTTGTTAGTTAGAGACGATTGGATCGTCGCTAACATTGACATGCACTTCAAAGATCCTCATGGTCTCCTCTATGGTATACGAAATTCGGACATCGCGGTTGGGAATGTCCGCTCATCAGAAAGTTGGATGGTGTCGAGACCTTAGAGAGATGATGAGCTGAGACAAAGAGATGATGAGTGTGGAGGTTGAGAAGCATTTGCAAATCTCAGCGTGTTGTTTGAATTGAAAACATAAGTGTTTGGATCGTCCGCGTGATATAAGATATTGAAGATATGCTTGCAATTGATTGGGAACGTCGGACATGATGGGGTTCGAAAGAAAAAAAATGAAGAAATTATTGAAGAATTTGGAAGATACAATGAAAAGAAATTGAAGGAAAATATGATTTTGAGATGTGAATGAGGGGACGGGGAATATTGAGTATTTATAGGAGGTTATGAAATATAAAAAAAATTGAAAAAAAGATCATATGACCGTTCATAAACGGTAAAATACGAAGATTTAATAAAATAGAAAATTCAATTTTATTAAGAATTGGTTGAAAATAGGTCGAGATGCATGCCTAGCGCGTGTGCAACACGTGCGCTGTGTTTGGCTGAGTCGCCCGCGTGCACCTGCAAGCGCGTGTGGCGGCGAATATCGAGCATTTGCCCGCTGATGCGGCTTCACCCGATTACTCTCTCTCCTGCAACGCGGCATGCCCGCTAGAGAAGCTCGGCAACTCGGTCATCCCTCCCACCACTGAGGATAAGGATGTCAATCGGGTCAATTCGCTCAAATTCAGGCCAACTCTATCGAGTTGTCGGGCTATTTGGTTACATTTTTGGGTTGTAAATTTTCGAGATAGAAATTTTCAACCATAACTCTAATTTATCGGGTTTCAGAATAACCCATCGCGCCAATCCGACTCAAAATAATTTATGAATTTTTAGTTAATATATTAATCTTGATAATTATATATTTATAACAAAGAAATACATTCATAAATTAATGTCATTTCAACTCAAAACTAATATTTAACTCTTAGATAAGTAAAAACGTACATTTTTCTTAAATAATTATCATTTTTTTTATAATTTTTGAATTTAAACATTTTATATTAAATGTTATAGTAAAATATAGAAAAGTAAAATGATATATGATTTTATATAATTGAATCAAAATGCATTTTCACATAAATTTAAAAAAAAATTATATTAACTTGTAAAAGTTAAAAAAATAAAGTAATGATGTTTGAAAATTAAATGACAACTCGCACTTTTGGGTCGACCATATGAGGTTCGGACTATATTCGGGTCAACCCTATCAAATTACGGGTTATTTGATTTAAGATAATTCAAATTAGAATTTTTGTCTACTTATAATTTTTCAACTCAAATCCTATCAAAATTATCAAGTTAGTTAGGTCAACTCATAGACTTCAGTCTAAATTAGATCTTTAATTGGAGATGCCCTAACTTGTTATGTCGACTACATGAAATTTTGCTTCTGCAGTTGATTTTAATTTTACTGGAAAAATCCAATATTACCGCATGGCTATTGCAGTTGACCAAAATTTGATTGCACTTACGCGAAGTACGACAGAAACAGAAAAAAAAAAAAGGAGATCGGAAAATGGGAATTCTCAGTAAATTAACACCAAACCCCCCACACAGACACTATTCCAAATCAAGAATCTATAATTCCCCAATTTCCAAGCAAAGAATTGCGGCAATGCACCACCACCAACCACCGCCACCCGCCGCCATTCCTTCCCTGTGCGTCGTGCTCAGCACCACCCTCTTCTCCATCCTGGTGGTCCTCTCCCTGAGCAACGCCCCTAGCCGCCCCCCGCCCCCCTCGCTCTTCCTCAACCGCCACCGCCTCCTTCTCCACGACAATACCCCCGCCCCTCCCCCTCCCAGACTAGCCTACCTCATATCCGGATCCGCCAACGATTCGGGGCGGGTCCTCCGCCTCCTCCACTCCGTGTACCACCCCAGAAACCAGTATCTCCTCCACCTCGACCGCTCTGCTACCCAGACCGACCGTGACGCATTGGCTGTCACCGTCCAATCAGCCCCGCTTTTCAGGGCTGCGCAGAATGTCCATGTTATTGGCAACGGGGATTATGTCTTCTCCAATGGGCCCTCGGCACTCTCCTCTACGCTTCACGGCGCCTCCGTTTTGCTCCGTTTGTCGCCTAATTGGGATTGGTTCATCAATCTCTCTGCTGCTGATTACCCGCTTGTCACTCAAGATGGTACCTAAATTCTATTGATTTGATCAACTTTTGGTTTAACTAGTTATGTGATTACTTCATTCATTTGGTTTTTTTAGACTTTTATTTAGCTAAATTCTTGAAGTTTCTTTGGCTTCTCTTAGCTCTGTGTTTATTGTCGGTATGATTCTTGAGATTTTGCAATTGATAGTTGCTTGGCAATCAAAACGATAGCTTTATATCCTAGTTGTTTCTGTTGTGTGTGTGTGTGCTTTGATTTAAGTTAGTTGATGTGTTTGTTACTTGTGACTTACCTAATGTGGTCCTTGTAGGCTCAATATATGTTTTTCTTGGCTTCGTTGGTTGTCGATTACTACGTCAAGTTTGGTGTTGTTTGGGATTATAGATTCTGCTGCATTCTCGAAGCTGCTTCGGCTATTGGTTGTTTTGTGTATTTAGTATGTGTGTTCTTGAGCATTTGATGGATATACGTTTGGATTGCTGCATCTATTTGCTTAACATGTTTTCAATTCACATGATTATTTCATTTTGCGTATAAGTGGAAACTGGTACACTAATGTTTCTGCTGGATAAATATGAGGTACCATATACTTCTTTTGTGTGTGACAAATGAAAATGCGAGTGTTACAACTGAAGTTTGTTGTAGTTGGTATGTGAGTTCAATAACCTGTTTGAGCTCTTGCATACAAAATCGTATAAAATTAAGATGGCTCCCACCCCAGTTACATCTTTACAAGTAAAAAACAGTTTTCATGTACATATTTTGTGTACTCGAATGTGTGCACGATCATAATGTGATTCAGATTTTGTTGAATTATGATGTTTGTGACAAGCATTGCAGTATATCCTACATATCTATAGCGTTATAATTGGATAGTGCTTTTTTGTTTCATAAGTTGTCTATGATTTTTGTTTTGTAATACTGTTGCTCCGAACATGAGTTCCAAAAAAGGCTTACTAATCTATCTACTTCTACTTGTTGAGACAACTTCACAATTTGAGATCCAAATTTTTGGGTCTCTTGGATATTTGTCAGATTACCATAGAAGTCATACAAAGTTTATAGATGTGTCGTTTTTGCTAGGTTGGCAGAGGATTTGCTGATTCTTCCTGGTCTGTGAACTTCATATTTTTTGTAATTTCTTAGTTTTCTTATTATAACATGTGAAATATCAGCAATTTATAATGTGGAGCTTTTGTCTGCAGATCTGTTGCACATATTGTCATATCTACCGAGGAATCTTAATTTTGTGAATCATACAAGCTACATCGGCTGGAGAGAGTAAGTTTTCTTCATTTCGATTCCTAACTTTCTTGAAAATTAGTTTCTCTAACACTTCTTTTTTATGTTTTTTTTCGTATACTTTCTTCTTAAGATCGAGGAAATTGAAGCCAATAATAGTTGATACTGCACTCCACCTTACTGACAACAGTGAGATGTTTTTTGCAACTCAAAAGAGACCACTCCCAGATGCGTATCGTTTATTCACAGGTCTGTATTAGAATATGACTCCATATTTGTTGAATTTCTCGTTGTTCTATTTGGTAAGAGCAAGACTAAAATGAGGAAAGAGACAATAAATTGTAAAAGACAGGTTAAGACCCGTAACCAAATAGTATCAAAAACCAGATATGCCATTAGGTATGGATTTGGATCTGGAAATTTGACTAGTGTAATGAATCTTTGATTTGTTAGACCGTCTGACACAAGTTTTGTATGAAAATTAAGAAAGCAATAACGTCAAAAAATACTAAGGGCTCTACTTTTGGTGCATTGCATCTGATATTTCTTCATCTAGATGATCCATGTAAAGAATATCGAGTTTTTGTTGCTTCTAGGTTCATCGATGGCTCTATTGAGTCGAATGTTTGTCGAGTTCTGCATCTTGGGAACAGACAACCTACCAAGAATTCTGCTGATGTACCTCTCCAACACACCGGAATCAACTTCCGTCTACTTCCCAACCCTCCTATGCAACACCCGTCGATTCAACCGGACAACAATCAATCACAGCTTGCAGTACTCCTCTCTCGACTCCAGGCAGCGGATCCGCCTGCTCAACTCCAGCAACTACCAGGAATTGGTCCAAAGTGGAGCAGCCTTCGCCTCAGAATTTCCCCAGAACGACCCCATTTTGGACCGTATAGATCTAGAGCTCCTGCAGCGTTATCCCAACAAACCAGTGCCCGGTGGCTGGTGTTTAGGTGACTCTGGTGACCATGAATGCAGCGTTTGGGGTGATGCCAACGTTCTGAAGCCGGGCCCAGGAGCTAGAAGGCTCGAAAAACGACTGGTTCGGCTTCTGTCGAACGAACTGACTCAATGTTTGGATGAGTAATCCATGCTTCTGAATCTGATTTGTGGGTCATAGCGTAGAGGAATATATGATACAGGTCTGTGGCAACCAAGCCGATTTTTGAAATATTGCTAATGCATTTTAACTTAAGTCAAATCTCTCCAAAAGAACTTCAACCAATTCTTTAAGAGTGACGCTAGTTGATGTGGGCTTTTAGGTTGACAGAGAATGAGTTAACAAGAATATCTGACCAAATAATTTATTCTTTGTTTCTTTTAATATGTAACCACTCGTCGTAGCCAAAATTTATATTTTAAGGGGGTGTTTGAGCGTATAATTATGACGTTCTTTCTATTTTACTCTTATTTAATATTTTATCTGTCTCGCTATTATTGATCTATATGAATTGGGTATGTAAATTAAAAAAGTTGTGTTTTGTATGTAAAATATTAGGATTTATTAAAATTAACTAACATTTTATGTGTAAAAAGTTTCATTTTTTGGATTAGGCCATTTATAGTAGAACAGTCTAATAAAATATACAAGCCATTTATAATGAGATGGATTTTTGAAATTTGGCAATTGGTTATATATATATATTTATTACGATAATTAATAATTCTACAAAGGTAAATTTCCTATTTTTGGTACGTGTAATTTAACAGCTAATGACATTTAATATACGACGGATGGAGTAATGTCCTAAAAGTTTATAAGTTTATGAAAATATTTGGATAATATATAGTTTACAAGCTAAAGAGAGAATTACGAGTTGAAAAAAGAATACTAGATAGATAGAGGAAACTAAAGAGAAATGAAATTGGAAGAGTATATATAGTAAATAAAAAGCTACAGTACAATTGTTTTTGTGTAATAAATTTTTGCTTATAAGATAATGAAAAAGTAAATTGGGATCGAGAAACTTATTTTTTAGAGAGATCAAAAGTTGTTGGAACTTATTTTTACAGCTTATAAGTTGTCTATCAAATACTTATCAAGTGCTTATAAATTTCTAAACAGCTTATAAATTATTTTAAGAGTTTATAAGCTCAACCAAACACCTTGTAGATAGGGATGTCAATCCAGCCCGAATCCGCTGGGCTGGCCCGACTAGCCCGCTAATTTTAGAGGGTTAGGGTTGAGAATTTATAGCCCGATAAGATTTCAGCCCGATTAGCCCGCACCC
>JAYDZE010013132.1:0-10256 GCA_034509125.1 Monilaria moniliformis
TCATAACTTTTGATATTTTCTCAATTATCCCACAGATCAAAATTTCGGTGAAATTGGTGGTGACGTGTCGGCCGGAATCTCAACGACATCGTTTTGAAGAACGGATGTTTTGTCCACGTCGGAAATTCGGGCTGACACGTGACCACCAATTTCACTTGAATTTCGATATGTGGAATAATTGAGAAAATATAAAAAGTTATGATTTTACATTCTAGTTTCAAAAGTTATGGAATTGATTAGAACTCAACGAAAAGTTGTGATTTAAATGTCAATTATCCCTATATTTATATATATACTTAAACTCAAACACAATTAAATACTACTAGTGCAAAAACTAAAAAAAAATGACATTTGATAAGAATGTCGATGGATAAATATTTTGTTATTGAATGATTTAACTTAAGAATAGATTATTATAGATCTTCACATGATAAAAAAAACCTAATTTAAGAATTATAAAATTAAAATAAATTACAAATATGTTTTGTTAAATTTCAAAGCAAGTTTTATAATATTGGTTATAGTGAACTTGAATTTTCCAACCTCCCATCGGGTTATAGGTTATGGACTAATCGGGCTGGAATCTTATCGGGCTAGAAATTTCCAACCCTAATCCTCTAACATTAGCGGGCTACTTGGGTCAGCCCAACGGGTTCGGGCTGGACTAACATCCCTATTTCTGGTATATACTTTTAGTCTGCCCAATTTGATGAGTCATAGTTAGAGATTTAAAGCTTTCTGATCATTTTTCAATCACCTAGATGTTTTATTTCAATGAAGTTCTGTTGATTCCAGTAGTTTCAGAGTTGTTAGGTTGTGTAGGAGATCTCTGCATGTTATTTGCTTTATTCAAGGCTGTTAGCCAATAGGATTAAAAGTAGGAGAAATGAAGTCATGCATTCTGGCCTGTGCATTTGCTTTATCAGGCCAGTCAACAACATTTCGCAAAATGACAAAAATCACATTTAATGCATTTCGTCTAATTATTTAACTTGTTTGATTTCGTTTTATTTGCAGTAGTTTGGCAAGTATGTGGCAAATTTTCTTTTTAGACGACATCTTTAGTTTAATCTTAGTTGTTTAGTACTTAGTTTAGGAAATTGATTAGGATAATTCACTTGAAAGTTTTGCATGCTAGTCAGTTAGTTTTTCATTTTTATTTACCTTGATCATGCATCTTCCACTTATAGCGTGGCGGCATCGCCAACAATTTAAGGACGTTATCATTTAACGAAATTCTTCAATTTCTCTATAGGATCGACACATTTCTTACCACTTACTAATCTAGTACTTGGGAAGTGAGAAACAAAAATATCTTTGATTTTGGTAGCGTGTTCCTCAACGACAACACGTTCTGAACCTCGTCAAACGGCGCCGTTGTCGGGGAAATGACATTGAGTTTTATTAAGTGTGTTTGTGTCCTTTGTAAATATTTTCCAACTTTGTTTTCTTTTTCTTTGTTTTTTTAGTAGGTATCCAACGCCCAAGCTGTTATTTGATCATGAGATCGAGAAAACCACAAAGAATTTTAGAAGGCTAAGATACATATCTCAAGGAACCCAGAGTAGAGTAGGTCTTCAAACTACCCTGCCTGAGCCGACCGAAGGAGTTTCCTAATTAGGGTTTGATGGTGAGGAAGAGGAAGGTTTAGTCTTTGAAGAAAGCACAAGTCAAAAAGCACCATGACCGTACCATATGACGATCCAAGGCTAGGTGACTCTCATGCCACCAAACTGATCAAACTACCTGATGGAACACCACTAATACAGATCAAGTTGGCTCTTCTGGATGTCTTACCCAAGTTCTATGGGATCCCTACGACTTCTTGAACGAGTTCATAAAGATGTGTCATATCCAGAAGCGACCAACAGGGGTGACAGATGAGCAGTTCAAGCTGGCCATCCTGCCTTTTACCCTTATAGGGAAACCAAATGTCTTGTTTACAAGTTTGCCCCCAGATTCAGTTGCCACTTGGCCGGAGATGAACAAAGTATTCTTAGAATATTTCTTCTCCTCGACGAAGACCTATGCTTTAAGGAATTAGATAATTGTAGTCTAACAAGGTTTTGATGAATCATTAAGTAAGTATTGAACAAGGTTAGAAGGTTCGTAGGCAGCTGCCCAAATCATAAGTACTCAGAAGGAGATTTGTTGCAATATTTCTATCAAGGCATGACGATTGACACGAAGAATCTGGTCACCTCGTCGAGTGGATAAAGATTCTTAAACAAGAGGTTTAGGAAGGCCAAGCGGTGATACAACATTTGGTAGAGGCAACCCGAGAATATAAGGAGTCACACACGAGATTATTGGAAAAGGCAGCTCATGCGAGCGCGAGCACCACTAAATTGGAAGAAAAGATTGATGCAAAGATAGGAAAGTTCGAGAAGTTTCTCATTGAAGTGGTCAATAAGGTAGTGTGAAGTCCTTCACTGGGGGACTGGCCCAATCATGCCCCTGAGCACCCTCACACACCAACTCATAATTTGGGGTGTTGTGATGTCCTAACTTTAGGTGGAGTGACTAGAGCAACAACGCCCAAGCACCGCATCTACATATACTTAACCAATCTCACCAACAATATCAAAGCCAAAATCAACCATACGAACCACCATACCTAAGAGGGTTTGAACAGGCCAATCCACAACAGCCTCCGCCAATACCTAAGCCTGCCAATACCCTTGAAGAGATAATGGGAGAGTTGATCAATTGTCAACAATTTCTACAGAATAATCTGTTGAGGTTGTATGCTATAAAACATGCTTTACGAGCTGTTTATGTATTAATAACCCTAATAACTTCCATTCTCCGGCTCTTGTGAAGATATATTATTGTTACATGGTTTACATTTTATAATCCAGTGATTATATTGTGAGCAAATATAATCTGTGATTATAATTGAGCAACCAGGCCTAGGTCTTCTGCAATGTAGACTGAATGGTAGTCAGGTCATCACTAAAGGTCTCTCAGTCGGTGCCTTGCAAAAGAAAAATAAAGTTTCATAACCTAGATAGAATTGGACGATCTATCGTGAAAGGTTGCAGCGTCAGTCTGAAAGTATCCTAACCTTGGGAGACTAACGACACTGATGTAGTATAACATTGAATGGATTCACGTTGAGATAAGTCTTTCTTGCTGATTACTGAAAGATGAGATCTCGGTGATTATTTATTTTTGAATCTTTGAATATAACATTGAGCATACTTCATTGGTTATGCACTACTTTGACTCATCAAAAGGTGTGGGTTTTTCGTAACCCAAAAATCCTAATATCTTAGGCAGTGGTAATTAATATCTAGAGGTGCTAGGATTATTATTGCATTGAATCATTTTCTAGAGAACCAGGTTGATAATATCTGCAATAGGTGTTCGAGAAAAAAGAATTTATTATACGAAACTTGGCCGGTCGGAATTTATTCCAGTATAATAAATAATGTTCTTGAACTAAACCACTCTTGATAAAAGATATTAATTAATTAAAGCCAGCAACAGACTTCAATTAATTAATGGATATTAGAATCTTAAATACGAGAAATAAATTAATTAAAAACGAAGCCCAAATTATTCGTAATTTGGATTTGGACGGGTAAGTCAATATTAATTTCTATAGTGGTCCAAATTAATATTATATTGGGCTTAAATTAAATTACGACTCTATTTAATTAATAAAAGACCAATAGGGAGGCCCAATCCAAATTTTCTTGGATCCCTAGTCTAGCCAGCCCATTACATATTTTATAAATAAGAGAATGGAGTATTAAATTTGTGTACATTAACAAAGAATTACGCTTTTCACGTGATTTCTTCTTCTGTTTTCTTCTCCACTCTCGCTTATAGGGTTTGATAGAATGCAGTCCACACTGCATTCAAACCCTGAATTTGGATAATAGGCTAGAAGATTCAATATAGAATATTAGAGGAGTGGTGGGAGTTGCAAGCTCTCATCTACAAACAAAAGATCTACAAATAAAGGTAAATTTGAACTCCTAGATGTCATGATCTAGGATTTCAAATTAATTAATTGTCAATTTGCGTTCTAGGTAGATTTAAATGAATTGCATGATAATTAAATTCTAAACATCATCCTATTCAAGGAATCATCATCGATCTCTCCATCATAATCTATAGGTAAATAATCATGTTGTCCACAAGCTGCAAGAAGCCCATAAGGATCAAAGGGCCAACCTCGAGTCACTTACGCACCAAATGTCCCAATTGGTCATAGCAGTGAATGAGTTGCAAGGAAATGAAGGGAGAATTCCAACTGAAGTCCAACAACCACACAAGGAGAATATAAGTCAAATAACTTTGAGGTCTAGAAAAGAGTTACAAGTTCCAATCAACTAAAATTTCAAGAGCAGACCAGGGGAGACTTCTGAAGGGAGGATTAAGCTAGCTAGTGCCAGTGTCCAAGCCGAATGTCAGAATAAAGAAGAAACAAATGAGCCACCATCCAAAACGTTACAGGGCTCGGTCCTATCACCTCAGAAGCCGGGGCCTGAACGGAATGACTCCACCAAGGAGATTCAAGAAGAGGAACCCATCAATATATTCAAGAAGAACAAGAAGAGGAAATTGAACCCTCATATGAGAAAGGTCATCCTTAAGGAGATATCAAACCAATTTCCAATTTCTGACAGCAATCCAAACCAATTGGGCGGTGGAAATTCAAAGACTCCATTTACCTCCATACCCATTTGTGCTCGACAACCACCAATTTCTACCTGCCAATGTTAAAGGACCCATCGATAATTACTTCAGAGGCTGCATCAATCCCCACAGATAACCAACAGTTTTTTTCAGCCCATACTGTTCCAGAGGTTTCTCTAGCTTCCATTTTGGATCCTCAATCCGCTGCCCAACAGATGTCGCTAAATCTTCCCAAGCTACTACACATCGTTGTAGACGTGCCCAATGAAATTCTCCTACCCTACCTTTTTTTAGTTTTTCTTGTGTTGAAGCTTTTTCCTTGAGTCTAGGTCCTTCCTTTCATATAGTTAGCCCCAACTTGTTGAAGGCAAATAAGGACTAAGTTTGACGAGGTCTAAATTAGGTTGAGTTGTTGTCTTCATTTTTTGTATTTTTTTAGTTGTTTTCTTTTGAGTCTAGTATGAATCTGGTCTAGTATAGTCAAACATGTTTTACTTTCAGTTTATGTTCAAACTTGTTGCATCTCTGCTTTAAAAATTTAGTCTCTAAAATTTTTATTCCAAACAGATGATGTAAGGATGAAGAAATGTGTGAATAAGGATTGAATGCTTACCCCTCTGAAAATGTCAGAATTGAACCCAATCATTGAGCATAATCCATTTAATTTCTTTTGAGTGAGATTAAGAACATCAATTCTAAATATGTTGTAGTCATAGGCAACGCATGATAGGAGGAATTAGGATAGCCAAATTGAGCTTGAGTTCTTTCAATATCTTACCAGAATAAGCTGTCCCTAAAAGCCATGGTTGAGCCTAAGCATGTTCTTTCCATAAGTCCGAAAATCTATCAGCTTAAGCATGTTCTTTCAATGAGCCTATTTCCAGTATATACTTTAGTCTGCCCAATTTGATGCGTCATAGTTAGAGATTTAAAGCTTTCCGATCATTTTCTAATAACCTAGATGTTTTATTTCAATGAAGTTCCGTTGATTCCAGTAGTTTCAGAGTTGTTAGGATGTGTAGCAGATCTCTACATGTTATTTTCTTTATTTAGGGCTGTTAGCCAATAGCAGTAAAAGTAGGAAAGAAGGAGTTGTGCATTCTGGCCTATGCAGTTGCTTTGTTAGGCCAGTTTGCAACATTTCCCGAAATGGCAAAAACCTCATTTAATGCATTTTATCTGATTATTTGACTTGTTTGATTTCATTTCAGTTTCACTAGTTTGCAAGTCAGTGGAGATTTTCTTTTCTGACGACACCTTTAATTTATTCCTAATTATTCATTACTTTGTTTAATTAACTCTAATTGATTTACTTTAAGTAATAAATTGATTAGGATAATTCCCTTGAATGTTTTGCATGTCTATTGTCTGTCCTCTGCCCTGCTTGCTAGTCAGTTAGTTTTCCACTTTTATTTACCTTGTCCACACATCTTCCACTTAAGGCGTGATGGCATTGCCAACAACTTAAGGACGTAATCATATAACAAAATTCCCCAATTACTCAATGGGATCGACACCGTCCTTACCATTTACTAATCTAATGGTACTTTGGTACTTGGGAAGTGGGAAACAAAACTGTGTTTGATTAGGGCAGCGTGTTCCTCAATGACAACACGTTCTGAACCCCATCAATAAGCTAGGAACAAGGTTCTGTTTAAAAATGTTTTGGAATTATATGTAATAACATACAATATTTTTCTATACAGAGCTACACAATTGTAAATAAGCCTACTACATGGGATGAAAAATGGGCAAACGAATAATTTTTTGAATGTTTGACTGCGGAGTGTAAAGGTATTTCGGGCTTTAGGCAGAGCAAGTACGACATGGTAATATATTTTCCGGCAGTATACAATTAAACAATATGTTATGACTATATACATTATAATAATCAATGTCTCCGCAATTAGGTATTCTACCTGATTTGTGCAATGGATAACTACTACATTCTTTGCTTTGGATTTCGTCCGGATGTCGTAGCGATGATTAACAATTCAAATGCGGGAGGAAATCTTCGAATGAGTGACATATACAGGGAAGTATCATATACTTTGATAAGTATTATATAATATACTTGCACTCATTAGTATGGTTCCTTCCAATGCTAGAGCTATTTGAGTTTGATGAATTCATACTATGCTATGATGGTATTTTATATGCCATATGAGAAAAATGTCAAATTATGATGTTTTCACGTAATGCTTCAAAACGATTTTTCAGATAAAGGTCATAGTGTATTAACACATGATAATATCTTGCATAAACAAGGATAGTGTGTTGCAGAAAAAAATACGATGGTGTCTTTCATTAGTGATGATTTTGGTTGTGCTATATATTGATAAATTTATATGGTCATAAATTTCTCTTCGTTGGCAAAATGCAGCTGAAATTTCTTTGTGCACACCTCGGCAAGCATAACACAATAAAGGTATCAGACATGCTGAAACGGCACCTATCAATATACTTAGTATGTCGTGGAGAACTTCAACGAACAAACGCGATTGTGGCATGAAGACTTATATGGGCCAAGGAGTGAAAGATTGGTCTTGTGGGCTAACTTGAAGCACAGTGGAAGGGTAGTGCAAGTGTTGCATGCAAAACACTGCAAAACTTTGCTGGCTGCGGAAATGAGTCATCACGCCTTCGATAAAAAAATGTCCACACAACATCATTTTAATGAATCAAGTAAAAGCAAGAAGGTTGACGTCGAGAAGATTATCATAAATTCCATGAAGAAAATTTATGCATGAAAGTGAAACTTCAAATGTCATTGTTAAAACATATATTATTAACCGGTTTATGACCAATCTAAATCGTGGTTCACTTTATATCTTCAATGAACAACTGATAGTGATTTGGTCAGATTGTACAATTACTATCCACATATTTAAATGATATTGATGTATGTATATAATGATAATATGAGTGTTGTGTACTGAGCTTTATAGCCATTACATATTTTGGCTAAGAGATGCTTGATATACAAAAGAAGATAATATTCGACCAAAAGAAATATTGTGATATGTGAGTAATAAAATTACGTGTTTGTTGTAATGATGGTTGTAACAGATTATGATGACATTCGTTACTATGTTTCAGCGTGATTGGAAATACATTTACGTTAATGATAACAACGACAAGCTATTATTACTATTATGCTCTTACGAAATTAAAAAAAAAAGAAATCTTAATATGCATAGTGCAAAAATGAGACTATATATGTAATGTGCTGATAACAACATTCATTAATATGTTGCATGGGTATAATAAAACATGCTTGTGCACTGTATGGGTATAATAAAATAAACTTCAAACATTAGTTTTTCATGTACTGAAAACATTATAATGATACTGACATAAATCATTAGTGATTAAATGTGTACTATGTAATGACTTTCATATCTACCATATAAAGATGTTGTGATCTATGGGTAATGATAACATATGTTCACTGTAAAAATAATTGCAATTGATTATAATGACATTCATTAATATGTTGCACCGTGATCTCAAATACATTTACGGTAATGATAACGGCGACAAGGTAATATGATTATGAACTGATGAAATGTAAAAAGAAAAATACTTTAGACACAATATGCAAAATGAGACACACCGAACCAGAAGTTCGTGAGTCTAAAAAAATACTTTATACTTCAAACCTAAGTTCATCATGTAATTAAAATATTTTATTTTCTAATAACTTGATCATTAGTCTAAACACAATGAAACAGATATGATAATGGTATACTTGGTTTTGAGCTTTCTAATTGTTTTTCTCTTTTACTTTGTTACAGTTCCTAGCATCATGATAACCCAACTCACCACATTTTGCACATCGTCGAGCAGGTTTGTTTAAATCCCTCACAGTCCTCTACTTTCTTGAAATCAATCGACTGTCGGACCCTTTTGTCTTAATTACATTAGGATGATGTACATCAATCGCATCAGGTGTGGTCGCGCCATAAAAGTCCTCAATCATTTTATTCTTTTGAATAATGGATGATACTGAGCATTCACCAAATATTTGTAGCCCCGCATCATCTATGGCTGCTGTTAGGTTAGAAATATAATCAATACTCCCCTTAACTCTTTGAACTAAATCAAAGAATGATGCATAGAGCTTGTTTGCCTTACGCTTGTAATCTTTGAGCGTGTGATCTTCTATTACAGCACCCAATGAGTCATGAACAACTTTTACTAAAGACGACTTCAACTACCCGAAACTGTATTAGTTTTTGGGAATAAGATTCACGTCTTTGTTTTTAATATGAATAATATGTGACTGCAGAAAATGCCAATCCTCCCACATAATTTGCAACCACATATATACGAATCATTCTCAACATCGAAACTAACCGTCCATGTATTGCGGCTGCTGTTGATGACTATATATCTCCATGCTGGACTCAATCGACATTTCAACCACTCAGCATTTATAGCATGCTTCCACGATCTCTGATTGAACAATTTTGAACATATTGTCTGTGTAAATCATAATTGTATGTTTCTGGATGGACAACTTGGTTGTGAAAATAGGTACAACAGAAGAATCCATGTAATGCAATTTTGCATTTTCATTTCTTTGGTAATAAAATATATGATTAAAGTTCATTATGAATTCCATAAGATTCGAATGAGGCTTAGTGTATCTTTTGAAGAAGCTATTCTCAGACTCCGACATTGACGTACTGAGCCCATGGGAAAATCTCTAAAGAATGCAGGGATCCAATATTCTCTAAGCTCGTACATGGTTTTAAACCACTCTTCAGTTCCCAATCCATACATTTCCATAATCTCATTCGAAAAATCTTCAAACTCACTAGCCTCGATCAAGTCTGACCACACGCATGCATTTAATTTCTTCTTGAAACCTTCATTCAAAAGCAAATAATTGGGAACTTTATTAGCAATCTTCAACAATATATGCCACATGACCACCGATGTGTAATGCTAACGAGTACATGTTCAAAAACAGCTTTCATACCCAGATCCTGATAAATTAATATCAATCTAGGGGATGTTCCCATATATTTCACAAATTGCATGACTAGGCACAAAAATGAATCAGCGTCCTCCTTCGACAACAGCCTAGCTGCAAAAGTGACCAACCTACCATGATTATTCTTGCTTGTGAATGGTGCAAAAATCATGCAATACATGTGTCAAATATACAAATTTAAATTACATCAAACACGTAATTGCTTATCATGCATTATAAATAATCATTATAAGGCATCATATACTGCTTTGTATTATAGTTGCAAAATCATTATTGAAGTGAAATAAATTATTCCATAATACAATATAGTTGTAAATCATTGTATATACGTATTAAAAATCATTACAAAAAAACTTACCTACTTACATGTTTGTATAATATTGTGTGTCGAATGCACTAACATCCCCAAACATATAAAAATTTCTCTTTGAAACTTCATCACACTAAAATATATGTTTCAACTTATTGTTAGGGTATATACTGAAAAGCAAGCTTCGAGCTGCTTTGTATTTTTGTAAACCTTATTTCCATCAATGAGAAGAATATTATTTTGTCACATGTATTTGTTTTTCATTTGATTTTATGAATCGTTTGATTAAACAAA
>JAYDZE010013143.1:0-10256 GCA_034509125.1 Monilaria moniliformis
ATGTTCCAGTTTCAAAAGTTATGGGATTGACCAGAAGTCAACGAAAAGTTATGATTTAAATGGCAATTATCCCTATAAAAAATACAGAAAAAATAGATAAAATTTGCTTACCCCTTTACGCGCACAAGCGGCGCGACAGGCTGCGAATATGTCCTCAACCACCCCACCGTTTGCCTCCGCGGCAGCGCCGCCGTGCTGGCTATGGTGATGATGGTGATCTGTGCATGTAGGGACGGAGGAAGAAAATTAGTTTCAAGGGAGCTAAAATCGAATTCTTTCTATGGCAAGAGGTGCTAAAAAATCTGAAAGCATAAAAATATTATGGTGAAAATTTTGAGCTGAAGATGCTTCAGCTAATTCTAGCACCCTCTGAATACGTCATTGTCTTCAGTGGCAGATCCAAAAGTGGAAAATGGAGGGGGAGGAATTAATTGGGTTAAGCTAAATTTTTCAGCCATCTTCTTTTTCGGGGCGGGGCGGCGGCTAAAGGAGGGGGCGACCATGACAGTTTTCCGGCGGGGATAAGGGAAAATTGCCCGTAGGGGGTCGGCCGCCCCCCCGGATCCGCCACTGATTGTCTTCATGTCATCACACTTAACACATTACATAAAAAACTATTTGGTACTAAATTTTCATTATATATATATATATATTTTTTTATTACATCTCGTGTTTCATTATCACCGACAAATAAAACGACGAGGAGGAGGTAGGATACCTACGTCTAGTCCTAACATGAGCCAGAACGAGAGTATGTTTGGAACTGAGAAGGTTATCGATCGCCCATCTCACAGCTAACGGACTGTTTTTGCCCTTGTTGATGGCGACGACGGTGACGGCGTTATTTTCTTGTAGATCTTGCATCGAAGCGTCCAACGTCATTCTCTCTCCTATTTTCTCGAATCAAATGTGTGTTTCGGCTTAATTTGTTGAATTAATAAAGAAATAGAACCGAAATGGATTGGGAAGTGGTGGCGCAATGAGTTTTTTCCGCCGACTAGTTCACGGCGTCTGCCACGATCATTGCCGCCGTGGCCACCACTTCTTTCGCCGGGAAATTTTTGGAGAAAAATGGAAAGAAATGAAGGAGACTAGGAGAGAAAATGCTTCCTCTTTTGATTATGTGTTTCTGTTTTACTATAAAAAGATATGCTATTTTTATCTCACGCTCTCCTCCACCAGCTTCTCTTTGGCTTATTTTACTAGATTAATTTTTTTTAATTAGGGATATACATATATATATATATATATATAATATGCTAGTGCACATTAACTATAAATTTTTTTCCTATAAATATACGAAATTTCAATTTTTCTCATTTTCCACATAGTGAATATTCCCGGCGAAATTTATATTGAGGTGGAGGCTGAAATACCTATATTTCTGATAATATTTCACTCGCAATCAAACTACGTCGTTTAGTATCATTGACTGTTTAAGCCATGTAGGCATTCTAACCTCCACCCGGCTTAAATATTGCCGGAAATTTTCTTTATGTCAAAATAGAAAAATTAAAATTTCGTATATTTGTTAGATAGAATTTATAATTCATGTGCAAAACTGGAATCGTGTTAAAGTTCGTGCATTTTGTCGCGATTATCCATACATCCAACATATACCCTCCCCGAATAGATCGACAGAAAACAAGGATTATATATGATTCAAAAACTTATCACCAGAATATAATTTGCGATTGTCAGACATGTTGGTTTTGGGAATCGATTTAACCAATTTCTTGATTGACCGAATTAACAATCATACTTATTAATTTAGGTCATGTGTACTTTTTTAGAGGTCAATGATCAGTTTATTACAAGTCACGGCGTGCAATATTCAAATTATACATATTGAAGAGAATATCAAATTATTACATACTAGAAATAATAGCAAAATTAGTTGAAGTATGAACAACTCAATTAGTTTCTCTACGATCATGACAGAAATCCAACAACACATGCTTGTTAGCATGCTCGATAGCTGCATAAATGTCGATTTAAGTGATGGGTATTGATCCTAAAGAGCTTCGATCACATTTCTCGCAAGTGATTAATCTTGCATTTTAACATTTGTGACATGTACACAAATTATGTACTTTCTAATTGAAATTGAGTTTTGGAGTATTTTAGAAATACAAATGATAAATAAATTAGTCAAAATAAACCAATGATAAACTCATGCAAAAAAATTAAAGAAAGAAATGGGGAGAATTTGAAATTATCAACTTGTTGAGGGGCAGTTGTGCAAAAAGCCTAAATTTTACGAACCGCCGTCGTTTCGAGCCACAATTTCAATTTCTCGTATAAGCTTCTCCAATTTGAACCCTAAAACAAGGGCGTTTGTCATTCAATCGCAAATTCTGCCATTGATAGTTCAATTGGGAGCTAACCAACAATGTCGACGGTGTACGTGTTGGAGCCGCCGACAAAAGGGAAGGTGATATTAACGACGTCGAAGGGCCCCCTTGACATCGAGCTGTGGCCGAAGGAATCGCCGAAGGCTGTCCGCAACTTCGTGCAGCTGTGCCTCGAGGGCTACTATGACAACACTATTTTTCACCGCGTGATCAAGTCGTTTCTTATTCAAGGAGGTGATCCCACCGGCACTGGAGAAGGTACTAATCAGTTCATGTTTTTTGTTTTTGTTTTGTAACTGTTTGTGTGAATTTCTGAGCTGAGATTTGTTGTTTGAATGTGGTAATGGAGAGGGAAGAGAATGATGGGTAGTTGTTGGAAATCGAATGTGAAGATATCAGTATTAGTGTGCATTTTGTTTGAATTCAGAGCTTAGATATGCTAGTTTATGTATATTAACTGTTTGTGTGAATTTCTTAGCTGAAATGTGTTTTTTGAATTTTATAATGGAGAGGGAAGAGAATGATGGGTAGTTGTTGGAAATCGTAATGTGAAGATATCAGCAATATTGTGCATTTTGTTTGAATTCAGAGCTTAAATGTGATAGTATATGTATATTGAAGACTTGCAGTGCTAGTTGATGCTTCAATGTGGGTTGTGTGTCGTTAGCAATATTTAAGCAACATGGGGAATGGAGTATGGATACATTTTGGACTTGATTATTTTAAGGATTTAATTTGAGTGGTTGGAATGATAAGAACTGCTCTATTAGGAATAATTGTGAATGGTATACTGTATTTGCAACTCACTTGTTGTGTGGCATTATTACATACGTGGAGTGTTCTTTTTTGATTGTTCTCCTATAATTTATTTGATACCATGATGTAGAATATAAGTGAACCCCAACTTCTTGTTATTTGTTATTAATTTTGCTTTGAAGATAGAAGCCGACAAACATGCTTTTTATTTTTGACATGATGTGTGGTCCTTTGATCTGTTTTTTTTTTTTTTATCCTTATGCTTTAAATTGACTAGTATGCCTATTGTATGCGGCAGGTGGTGAGAGTATTTATGGTAGTGGTTTTCCAGACGAATTTCATTCTCGTCTACGATTTAAGCACAGGGGTTTGGTTGCATGTGCAAATAAGCCTGACACACCCAATTCAAATGGCAGCCAGTTCTTTATAACCTTGGATCGTTGTGACTGGCTTGACAAGAAGCATACAATTTTCGGGAAGGTAATGTATGCCTTCATATATTACTCACATTCTGTTACTTGCCATCTTGCATTGACAGTTAATCTGATTGCTTTTCACAGATAACTGGAGATTCAATATACAATCTGTTGACTTTGAGCGAAGTAGAGTGTGATAAAAATGATAGGCCGCTGGACCCTCTTCCTAAGATACTTGCCGCTGAGGTATTAGTTTGCCTTGGTGAAGCTTCTTTCTTTAGTTCTGTGACCTTGTTCTGTTGCCTAAGTTTTTTGTCTACACTGCTTCAGGTGTTATGGAATCCATTTGATGACATTGTCCCAAGGGTAATCTCTACAAAGTCTTTACTACCATCTGAAAAGAAAGAATCAAAGCAGAAAGCTATCAAGTAGGTTTATTGATCATCGATGAGGAACATAATAATGCTCTCAGCGGTACCTTTTCTGTTCCACTAAGATAATGGTTTTCTTCTTCTTTTTTCTTTTTTTCTTTTTTCTTTTTAAATCTATTGTACAGAAAATTGAACTTGCTTTCATTTGGGGAAGAAGCTGAAGAAGAGGAGAAGGAACTTGCAGCTGCCAATCGTAGAATAAAAAGTAGTCATGACGTTTTGAATGATCCCCGGCTCCTGAAGGATGGCCTTGAAAAAGATTTGGTAATGATGTTATAGTGTTGGTAGATTATTTTAATTTAGTATTTCTCCAAGCTTTGTGCTGACAATTAGTGTCTTTTGAGTGCTTGAGAATATGAGATCTGCAGAGTAGGAATTTGAATGTTAAACGTGCATCAAATTGTTAACATTAATCATTAAGAGCATTATCCTATATTCATATTAGCTAACTGAACTGCAATGCCAATTCTTCAATAAAAGGCTTATCAATCTTCTGGTTAGAAAATTTGATTCATGCCTTTAATTTCGGACAAATGTATAGATGTGTAATAATTCCTTGTTACTTTGTTTTACTGATCCATGCCTTTTGGATACGTAAGTTGGATGTCTCATATTTTGACATGGAAATTCAAGTCCACGTGCAGTGTTCTCAATTATTATTGTGCAACTTACCTTTTGCAGAACTCAGCTGAAGAGCAGAAATCAAGGGAGTCACAGTTAATGGTGAGGGAAGCTCTCTCAAAGAAAGAGCATAAAGAAGAATTAGCTGCTGGAACTTCTGACTCTCCTGATCATAGTGATGAAGATGAGTCCAGCTTTGATGCACGAATGCGTCAGCAGATACTAAGAAGAAGGCAGGAGTTAGGAGACAAGCCAATTAAGAAAGACACACACAATGGTGAGCAATTTTTTTGATAGTATTTGATTAGTCACCGTTTGGCATAATTGAGCACATATGCTTCATTCGAGTTCTTGAATAGCCTCGGTTAAGTTGTTGAATTGAAATATTTAATTTATGAGGTAATGAAAATTGTGGGTCTGAAAGCTGAGACATAAATTCTAGAGAGAAGAAAATCATAAGAACAAAGAGATTTTCATTGTTACAGCTGTTACAGAATACATTACCAATTCTGTGTATGCTATAGATCCAGAATATGGCTCTACAAGAATTTACAATGTATCTTCTGTAGACTGCAAACATTAGTTATGTTGTTATTTATTGGTCGCAATACTCCTTTTGACCTTTGCTGCTTGTTTAACTCTTCAAACTTTCCACTTAAGCAGTGAATCCTTATCTATTACCTGCTTTACAAGAATGTTTATGTTTATTCTTTGATTACTTGACTGGACTTGACTCCTTAATACTTAAACTCATCTTTTTTCATTTGCAGAGCGTATGGCTTCTCAGAAGCATGCAGCATTTCCACCTGCACCTAGGTATGAATTATTTATGCTTGGTGTATATTTTTCATTTTCCAATCAAGGTCCATGGAAGTTGATTTTAAAAGGTCAGATAGCATTATCTAATGGATATGTATCACTGTATTCTCCATTTTCTCTTGCTATCATTGTTGAATTTTGACCTAATATTTTTATGCCAATTTGTAAAGGGGCTAATTTGGTCAGTCTCATTAGTGGGAAATTTTCAATGATCATTGCTGATAAGGGAATTCCGCCTTTTCCTTTGCATCTCTTTAGCAAACCTTTGGCTATATTTGCCATTCTCACTGACAAGGATATGTAAATTGGACACTGAATATCGTAGTCTTATTAATACTTATTGATAAACTTTGCCTAACTCAATAAGTAGCTACATTTAATGTTTTCTTTTAACTTTTTATGAGCTGGTCAACTGAATGATGATCTTGGCCTTAATATACATTTTCCATACTGTTTATCATTTTAGACTTGAGTCAGCATATACTTGTTCATGGCATAAGACTTTCGATCTGCACTTGCCAGGTCCAGAGTTGATGAACGTGATGAAAAGCCAAAAGCAGATAAGTTGTCAATGAAGAAAAAAGGATTAGGCTCTGAAGCTAGGGCCGAGCGCTTGGCTAATGCAGATGCAGATTTACAGTTGCTTGGAGAAGCAGAACGATCGAGACAGCTGCACAAGCAGAAGAAGCGCAGGCGTCAAGGACATGAAGAAGATGTATGCTCTAAGTTCTTTCTGTTTTATGACATTATTTGTTTATATTTCAAGATATTTTCCTTCATCTTTTTATTTTGCATAATTGGAATCTGCTACCTAAGGACAGTATGCATCTGTACTGTTTGTGGAGTAGGAGAGAAGTGATAAAGTTTCAAAGTTGGGAAAAAGGACCCAAAATATTATAGTATGACAGAAAGAGAATCTGCTATAAATATCCAAATGTATGAACTAATATGTTAGGGGTATGCGAACAACATATGTTTTAAAGATTCAAGCTGGATGTTGTGCCATAGTTATATAAGAACTGTCTAATGATTATCGGAACGTAGCAGTAGTAATGCAAATAAAAGCGCAGAAGCGTATAATTTTTTGTTCTCTAGTTTTATTGCACTTACAGCTCTTGTGCTATTCCTTTCTGCTGCTTTGCTTAATTCCATAGCTTGGTAATTTTCATTGTTTGGTGTATTCATGTGTATTAGGTCCTAGCAAAACTTGAGAATTTTAAGTCTGCTTTCTCAACCAAATTCAAAGGATCGAATGCTGATGATGCTGGTGCCAAGGATGAAGATTTGTCTGGCTGGATGGGGGTTGAGCTAAAGTTTGCTCCTGAGCCTGGCAAGGTAATTGTCTGTTCACTGCTTGCAGCTGTTAGCTGCTCTGCTATTTTTAACAATAAATTTTCTTGTCCGGGTTTTTCATGTGTTATTGCATGAAATTTGAAGCCTTCTTATATATTTCCTGATCCTCTTACAGAAATATACGTTCGCAATCATACTTTATTTCTTAACATGAAGTTTTTCTTTGTTCTGCAGAATAATATGTCTCGGAGCAACGACCCCAATGATTATGTAGTACATGACCCTCTTCTGGAGAAAGGAAAAGAGAAATTTAACAAAATGCAGGCTAAGGAAAAGCGAAGGCAAAGAGAATGGGCGGGGAAGTCTCTTACTTGAACTGGTTTGTTGCTCGTAGAAATGTCATTTGACTCACTATAGCTCCCAAAATAATGATCAAGTCTCTGAGACAACTCCAACTCAATGAATCTACAAATTTCAATATGATGAACAAAAAGCAAAACACATGGAGAATCAGTCAGTTCTCTTCGGTTTGTGTTCAAAGGTCTAGCTACACTCGTGAACGGCACAGCATACACATTATAAATGTACATATATGCCATATCCGTTCATGCATGGTCTATGTAGACCTGAGGAATGCATCATCCTGTGACCTTCTGCACAATATTGTTTTGGCAAATGATCTTTAACTAGTTCTCCTCCAACGAGGTTCCATGTGAACATCACCAGCACGTTGCAGCATCCTTGGAGAAGCTTTTACGCAGGCGAGAAGGTGAGTGAGCTCTTAGCATCTTGCACGATTGCTCTTACCAGACTCAGTGTTGACAAAACAGTTTTTCTGTGTTGTGATGTTATGCCATTTTTATAATAGCTGCCAAAATTGTAGTCCTAAATCATATGCTGACTTTCATGTCATAATATATTATTGTCTGTGATGCATGTTGTCGCTGTCCAAACCCTATTGGGAAACTGAAAAAAAAAAAATTAAATATAAGAGTTGCAGTGAGTATTTATTTTTATTGCAGAAGTTGCAGTGTCACATGCTGCTGGGAATTGTATTGTATATTAAAGAGGATGGCAGCTAATCTGGATCTTGAACTTGGCACATGTACTTGTGTTTTTTCTTTGACTAAGTTTGATTTCTTTCAAATGTTTCTGCTCTGCTGCAGCTAGCTGTTGCCGCGTATATACTGTCTTTGTTCTAGAATTAGTTGGAACAGAGATACCCCGTTTTCTCCGAATAAGAGTCCTATTTCGACATAAAATTTTGTTCTATAATAAGTGCCTTAATTCAGAATTCTACAGAAAAATGATATCAAACTTGCAAATCTTTTAATTTTCATGCAATAATTAAAGGGGAATAAGTAAATTTATCCACTTTTTAGTCTATGATTTTTGACAGTCGGGGACAAAGGGATCAACACCCGTGATTATCGTTGAGTTCATAACTAGATTGTTTGATAAACTCGATTTTTTTAGCGCATACAAGAGGATTTGAACTCTCCGACCGATTAGTTCGAGGGAAAGTGTTTTAACAATTAAGCTGATTTGAATTTTATTTTAATATCTGGTCAGATGCAACCTTGTTGGGCAAATTTGAATAAAATAACTATTTCAATTAAGATAGTTTCTATACGGGAGTATAAGTAATACTTTGTCCGTCCCACAAAATAATGTATATTTAAGTGTGGTACATATTTCAATAAAAGTTGTGTTTTGTAAGGTGAGAAAAAGGCCCTACTTTATTATTTTTTAGAATTGTTTAGTGATTTATCTTGAGACTGACCAATCAAAGTATTTCTTTCGAGTTTGAGAAATAGAATTTGTGGGAAGAAAATTGCTTTGAAAATGTAAAATATCTTTGGAAGATATTTCTAGATGATGCCTTTTAAGCTAATTCATTGGATATTACATTCTTAAATTGCTAAAATATAAATAAAACAAACAAATTGAAAAAGATGTAAGAGCATGCATATTTTTGACAAATAGACAGGTTATAAAGTCTCTCTTGATATATGGTAAAGTCACATTGAAATCTCTTGTACATCCAAAGAAAATTTGTTAAATTCTACTAAAA
Organism: Monilaria moniliformis; assembly: GCA_034509125.1. Taxonomy (NCBI): domain Eukaryota; kingdom Viridiplantae; phylum Streptophyta; class Magnoliopsida; order Caryophyllales; family Aizoaceae; genus Monilaria; species Monilaria moniliformis. Next base: position 8,765 of record JAYDZE010013143.1, read on the forward strand.
AATTTGAAGTTTCACACCAATCATTAACAAAAACCACACAATTTCAACCCTAAGATCATAAACCAACTTTAGGCACAAATGCTGCAGGAGATTGTGGTGATGTGTTTGTATCAAAGGTTAGATTTGCAAAAATGGGGGAGAGAGAGGTCACATACATGATATTTTCAGAGCTTTCTAATGACGAGAGAAATCCGCAGTTGCTGTTCGATGTTCGCACTATGTAAATCACGCTTATGTGTAATGATACATAGAAACGGTAGATGAATCAACTACGAAATGTTCAGCTGAGTAATGAAAACAACCTCAGTTTCCACTCACAAAATTACATGTTATAACCTATAAATTCATAATTAAAGAAAAATGAAACATATGAACTTCAAAATTTACAAATAAAAAGTACGAATGCCCAATTAAAATAATAATGAAATAGGTAATTAAATATACAGTACAATTTATTCCGCTAATTAAATGCGCATATCTGACTCACCCTAAAAAATGAGTTTGTAATAAAGCATCCTTCTTATTTATTGATTGCTGTACTTGAACCGATACACCATGAATCTATACAATGTTTAGAATAGTAAAATTTAACTCAATAAAAAAATTCAAATTATTTAATATTTAGGAGGCATTTGGTATATAAGTTAATCTATGTTATGATAATTTATCTATAGTTATTTTTGTATTTGGTTAGCATGTTTACCAAACAAGAAGGCCCGTGTTAATTACTTGGCCCGGCTACATGTCACTAAGAAGGGGTTTTTTCTTTAAAATTTTCATTGAAAAGATTGTTATCCTTATATTACTGTAACTTGTAGAAGAAGTGAGATAACTTATTTCATGAGAGCATGTTATATTAACATGACTTTTATTGTGGAAATCCCGATCTTGTTCCAATAAATTTTATATATATTCAATCGACAGTTTTTTAGATATTTGGAGAAAATTTCCAAAATACTGGTAAAGCAACCTTTTATTATCAAAAGTCGTATCCTTCAACAATACATAACTTTCAATAGTTAAGATAGCAAATTCCAACTAATAATGTGATAGATGATGTGTTGAGGATGGTAAAAAAAGTTATATTCTATACTTTGCTAAACATAATATAAAATATTATATTATATCTAGGAAATGGTTCAAATAAAAATTTATAACTATTTCAGCCATCCAATTATGAAAATTTACGATGGATGCATATATTTTCTTGGATGAATGCAGACCCAGGTTAGAATATTGGAGGAGACAAAAAAAATATTTCTTCGGTGCAATTGATTTTCGCTGCGAATGCATTTACTTTATACGTTGAATGCAAGTTTTCCCACGCTCTCACAATAATAAAGTTTTATTTTAACCAACACCTATATATATATATATATATATATATATATATAGAGAGAGAGAGAGAGAGAGAGAGAGATTCATTCAAAATAGAACCTAATCTTAATGCATAACTAAGACCTAATATAGGCCGTTAGATTATAAAATCAAA